>JAXCHO010000180.1:0-78178 GCA_036630365.1 Acanthiza pusilla | reverse complement strand
TGATCGGCATCCTTCTCACCACCCCTGAACTGCCACAGTTATGGAACAGCACCCCTGCCTCCTCAGCCTGCCCGGATACATTGTCTCCCCGTGGGAAATTCCCTGCTTTACCCCCACAGGAACTGCAGATTTTAGGCACCTTGAATGCACATAGCTGTACCACCTTCACATTTCTCAGCACAAGGAATAGCCCTATGGCTTGGTGGGTCAATGCCACAACACCATGCTACCCAAGTGTTTCACACCGGTGTAATTCAATCACAAACTAAAACTAACCTTGAGTTTTAGTATACATATGCAACTCCCGCAGGGCATTTTCTTAATCTGTGCGGACTGAGCATGGACCAGAGTGCCAATGGCAATTAAAGGTGGTCCATCTATGTTGGAGAAGGAGCAGAAAGCTCTCCTACATATTATTACTCAGCAAAAGAAAGAATAGAATTAAAAACTGAGTTTGAGCTAGAGAAAAAATAAGCATACCAGCTGATTGAAATACAAACTGGAAAAACCAGCTTTGCAAAGATCTAAACCTGGAGCTGCTATGGTAATCTGAGAACTCTCATAGGCTATACACAAATGACGTAGAACTTGTATCTCCTCCTAAATTGGTTAGTAGAAATTAGCATATTCATCAGGAAACCTGTTAACTAAGCGAACAAAGCAAATTTTGCTAAGACTGCATTTTTCACTCCCTGCTTGCAACTTCCCTCTCCCCTCTTACCATGTGGGATCACCACGGAGCTGCGAGAAGCCGCCACGTGGTCGGTCCCACTTCCCTACCTCATCTACTCAAGAAATAAACCCACATGCTTTGAAAATGGATGCAGAGAGTCTGGCTCCCCTGTCCCTTCCCCTTCCCTCCCCCCCTCCCCCCCCCGCAGTCCGCCCCTGCCGCCTCCGAGCGCGCCTCTTTCCCTCCCCCCCTCCCCCCCCTGCAGTCCGCACCTGCCGCCTCCGAGCGCGCCTCTTTCCCCCCTTCCCCCCCCCCCCCCCCCCCCCGCGTGTCCTGCTGCCCGTTCCGGCGGCACGGACACTCCCTTCGCCGCCTCCCCGTGCTGGAGCCGGCGCGGTCCACGGCTCCACCATGGCGCGGGCGAGCGACCCAACCCCCGTCCCGGGGCAGCGCAGAAACACTCCCCTTCCGCCTGCGGCAGCCCCTCCCTCCTCCTCCACGAGTCCCTGTTTTCTCGTTCGCATTCCCGCACAAGCCACCGTGCCCGTCCCGACCTCCCCTGCCGCCTCCGGCGGCATTCGCCGCTTGACACCACCCATCCCTCCCCCACGGCTCCACGACAACGAAGCACCACCGCCGCCGCCTATCCCGACACAGACGAGCCATCCCGTCTCTGCAACGATCCACCCCGTGTTCAGCACACCACGACCGTATCCCAAAACACCGTCGAAAATCCGGTTCCGTCCAGCACCCCTATCTTCGCCGACAACTTTTCCATGCACCCCACCAAACTTTTTCCAACTTCCTCGCCGCCATCCAAACAGCACCGACCTCCCACCGCTGCTATCTACAAAGCCATTCACGCCCCGAGCACCACCTGACGCTTCTTTCTCCTCACCGACCCACCTACAACAAAAGACAACACCGTCTAACATAACAAATACTTTAACACAGACAATTTCCAACAATTCAAACCTAATAATATTCCTCTGTATCCTTTACAAATATCACCTATATCCTTAAATAATTCCACTTCTCCCCGACCATTCAATATTTCTTACTCCCCCACAAATCAAAAAATAATACAAAAAATATATACCAAATTTTACAAACCCTTTTATATCAACAGAGAGGGGGAGAATCCCAGGTTACACCTCAAAGAAAGCGACATAAAGCTTTGCATGTCTGTAATTTTCAAAAAAGCTTTCCAGAGGGACCTGACCCCTTCATATACTAATATTTCCTAACCACCTAAAAAGCAAAATTGAAATACAACCCCCCAAATTTGATTAAAAATTTAAAATCAAAACAAATACAAAAACCATACAGGTCTTGTAACTTGGGAGAAGGCATTTTCTTTTGTTTTCACAGGTACAAAGCTCGAAGAAATTCCAGCAAAAGTATGAGAAATCCTGTCACATCAGCAAGCAGTCGCAGAAAAAAGAAAAAAAAAAGAAAAAAGAAAAAAGAAAAAAAAAAAAACAAAAACACGAGAAGCAAAAACCCACAGCTGAGCTAGCAAAACCAACAAGAAAAAGTAATCTGTCAAAAAAGACAGCCCAAAAACAAAATGAACTTTATAATTTACATGAATATATGTTATGATTTTTTTTCTTTGTATTAATTGTTATAATAAAGTTTTACTTGTAATTCAAATCAATGACAAAAAAGCCTGAATTACTTTAGCCAAGTTTACAAACTCTAATACAACACAAAGCCCTAACAAACCCCTTACAACTTGTTTAATTAAAACATTAATTCTCTTCCATTACCATATAAACATAACTGTAAAATTTTTTTTTAAAAATTGTATTATATAATATTATCTAATTATACTGTATCCATTCATAAACAACTACAAAACTTAAGAAATTTAGCCAACCAAATTACAGTAAATGACCCATCTTAGCTAAACAATTTGTTTCATGACTAGAACTTCATATCTTGGCTAAAGGAACTCTTTAAAATAAGTTTAATTGTGTTTATAGTAATAATTGTAGTGTTAATAGCAATTCCCTGTATACTTCAATGTGTAAAAAAGCTTATATCTTAGTAGTTCATCAAAACGGGGGAGATGTTGGAGAAGGAGCAGAAAGCTCTCCTACATATTATTACTCAGCAAAAGAAAGAATAGAATTAAAAACTGAGTTTGAGCTAGAGAAAAAATAAGCATACCAGCTGATTGAAATACAAACTGGAAAAACCAGCTTTGCAAAGATCTAAACCTGGAGCTGCTATGGTAATCTGAGAACTCTCATAGGCTATACACAAATGACGTAGAACTTGTATCTCCTCCTAAATTGGTTAGTAGAAATTAGCATATTCATCAGGAAACCTGTTAACTAAGCGAACAAAGCAAATTTTGCTAAGACTGCATTTTTCACTCCCTGCTTGCAACTTCCCTCTCCCCTCTTACCATGTGGGATCACCACGGAGCTGCGAGAAGCCGCCACGTGGTCGGTCCCACTTCCCTACCTCATCTACTCAAGAAATAAACCCACATGCTTTGAAAATGGATGCAGAGAGTCTGGCTACATCATTGCAGAAGGAAACCAGGACAATATTACTCTAATACATCTACTTTGGGGAAAGTAACCCTCTTTTCTCTAAAGATGACAATTGCACTATGGAGCCAACAAAACTGAACTCACCACTCTCATACTCACAGCATACATGCTTTTACTTCTGCCTGCAGAGATACAGCTGAGTTCTGGAACACTGCCAAGATAATCACTGCCTCTTCATCGGCTCCTGGGCTTGCAAGTGCACAAGGCCTCAGGAGCCTGAACAAACCTGGCTGTTGGTTGGCCAAGTTTAGTAATGCTACCAGCATAGCGATAGCTGACTCGTTAATTGATGTAGACAGCATTAGACATGCTATATTCCAAAATCAAGCAGCAATTGATTTTTTGCTTTTACTGCATGGGCATGGGTGCAAAGAATTTGACAGGTTATGTTGTATGAACTTAAGTGACCATTCCCGCTCTTCCATCCCTCCACTGCCCTGCACTGACTTGCTCGGCCATCCCCACCTTGACTTCCCCACCCATTTGTCCAGGCCCAGCCTTGCCTTCCCTTCTCCTTCTGGGACTCTCATTGCCTTGCCTACCTCCCCCTTGCCTTGCCTTGCCCTGTAAACACAGCAGTTGCCTTCTGTTGCCCTCAAAGCCCTCACTTGCCTTGCAGGACCTTGCTCACCCCTCCCCCACCTGGAATTCAAGACCCTTCTTTTCGTGACAATTCTTCAACTTGCCTTGCCCTGCCTGCTTCCCTCAGGAAGCCTTCAAGGCCTTCACATACCCGCAGTGTTTCAGGAGCATGGAAGAGGAAGCCCATAGGAGGTCACGTGAAGCCAGACCTGTCTGTCCCAGCAGCTTTTGCCTGGCATCAATTCTTGCATGTATGGAATTTTGGACAGGCAATCCACATTTGTCTTCTGGGCTCCGGAACCAAAATGACAGTTCTTCTGCATTGGAAGGAAAGCAGGTAGCCCCAGTGTTTTAGGTGCAGATTAGAGATGGTGCAGGTGAGAGCAAGGCCAGTCAAATCAGTCTTTCCTGGCCACTTCCGCCTGCCAGCAATCTATGAACCTCACCTGTCTTGCCTTGCTAAACCACCATTGCTGTGCATTCCCTTTCATGCCCATTCCCTACCCTAGACCTGCTTACTGCTTGTGTCTGCGACTGAATTCATGTCAAAGGCCCTGCCATATTTGGTCCTGTGCTTGTTGTGCATGTCCACGAGATAATGAAGAAAAGAGAATGAAGAAAACTTTCTTGCTTGACTCCACTTCCTCCTTCCGGTTTTCCTAGCACCTTCAGTTTCAACTCTGTGATTAAAACTTCCGGTCTCCCTAGCACACTCCGATTCAACTCTATGATACAAAACTTCCGGTCTTCCTAGCACCTTCAGTTTTAACTCTGTGGTTAAAACTTCCGGTCTCCCTAGCACATCCAATTTTTAACTCTGTCATACCAACTTCCGGCCTTCCTAGCACATCCGGTTTTTGTAACCAACTCTACTTTTGCTTGTATTGTAGCCTAAAAGACAGGCTACCTGAAACAGAGGCCAAGACAAATTAGGAGTATAAAAAGCAGACAATTTATTTAAGGCCTGCAGAGGCCTTAAAGGTAGATTCAGGCAAACAAAGTCCCCTGTCGGGGACGACACCCAAAATGGACCCCGAGTCACGAGCTCTTCACCTTTTATAAGTTCTGTTTCATTAGCATATTGGCCCTTAATTCTCCAATCGTACCCTCAGGTGATGATGTTAACCACCCCAGGCCTGCTCCCCCCATCTCACAGTTGTTTACATATTTTCAAGCCCTAAGGCAATGAATATGTCCTTGAATCTGTACTCAGAGAGTCTTGTTTTGGCTAAAGGTGCTGGGAACAGGGGATTTTAGCACTTTGTAAGAAGCACAGAACTACAGCAAGTTACAGCTACATGAAGAGTAAAAAACTAGAAATACCTGAAGGCATCAGTATAGCTCATTGTATTATTGCTTGAATTGCCATTGTTTGTTAGACAGCCTTGTCATTGTTTGCTAGCAGCCAATCTTAATGTGCCACAGTAATTATGAAAAGGTATAAGAGCAGCAGCAGCAGAGAATAATTAAGAGCTTCTTCTGGCTAATTCTAAACAAAACTCAGCTCCCACTTTTCACCACAGTTAAATAAAACTATTGTTCTGGAAATGATCTTTCCTCTCCTTTGCGGTGGATGCCAGTCCCTATTGTCCCTACTGACTATATTTCACTTATCATTGTGGGATGGTTTTGGCACCTATGGAATGAATGCCTTTGGATAAAATGAAAATCCTGCAAATCAAAAGCCTCTTTGCATAAGGGGAAGATGAAGAAAGCAGAGAAGTTTTCAGATGTATCTTAGCTTGCTTTTTACATTAATTTTACCTTTGCTTCTGATGCCAAAGTGATTTTTGCCTTTTTACTTTTCTGTATTTGTGACCTTGCCAGTAGTTTTTCCCCAGCCAGAAAGACCAAACTCATTGCAGAGCTCCAAGCCCTGGAGGGCACAAGGCCCCTCTCCTGTCTTGCTTCTTCCTGGGAACCAAGCCTGACAACAAGATCTTCAAGACACATTTTAGTCAACAAGTCCAACTAGTACCAAGGGTGGGGGGGCTCCAGAGAAGGGGCTTGACCTGGGGGGAATTGCATCCCCACTTGTCCTCTGAATTGGTGCTTTTGATCAATGATGCTAATTTCCTAAAACCTAGAAGACTGTATTCAGCCGGGGGGAGGGGTGGGCGTTTGTGGATATTCTTCCTGGAACTGTCCCTGGAGCTCCAGTAAAGATCCACTTTTATCTTATCTCCTATACTGAAAGGATCTTGAGTTTCATTTCTAGGCTGAAAAAGGCAGCATTTCAGATGAGTTATTCTCCAGCTGCACTGTTACAAACACTGGAAAAATGAAAGACCATTCACTTTAAGCACTCAAAACACAGCTCCTTCTACCCATATTCTCCCTACTGGAACTATAGGATCAGTCTTCTCTGTGGGTTTTGCCCTCCCTATCCATTCAAAGTCCCACATAGTCTTGCTTGTCAGGTGCCAAGCTATGGTATCCACCCCCCCCCCCACCACGCCCCAGAAACCCGGTCTTATCGCCACTTGAGGTGATAGGAGCAGAAGCAAACAAGGTGGTTACTATGACTGTTCCAGGGGAATGGCACTGGTGCCAAGTACCCACTCCGCACTTACGTCGGCAGGAGTAATGGGTGGGAGCAGGAAGAGGGGGGAGGTAACTGCTCTTCTGTTTGTGATTTAACAGGATACCTGCAACCCATACACCCCCTGGAGCAAAACATCTGGGTGACCCTGGCTAAGGCAACTGGACAAGATCCCTTATGCCTTAGCACTGCTGCGCCTCAGAAGCCATTCACAAAGTGTCTGATCGGCATCCTTCTCACCACCCCTGAACTGCCACAGTTATGGAACAGCACCCCTGCCTCCTCAGCCTGCCCGGATACATTGTCTCCCCGTGGGAAATTCCCTGCTTTACCCCCACAGGAACTGCAGATTTTAGGCACCTTGAATGCACATAGCTGTACCACCTTCACATTTCTCAGCACAAGGAATAGCCCTATGGCTTGGTGGGTCAATGCCACAACACCATGCTACCCAAGTGTTTCACACCGGTGTAATTCAATCACAAACTAAAACTAACCTTGAGTTTTAGTATACATATGCAACTCCCGCAGGGCATTTTCTTAATCTGTGCGGACTGAGCATGGACCAGAGTGCCAATGGCAATTAAAGGTGGTCCATCTACTTTGGGGAAAGTAACCCTCTTTTCTCTAAAGATGACAATTGCACTATGGAGCCAACAAAACTGAACTCACCACTCTCATACTCACAGCATACATGCTTTTACTTCTGCCTGCAGAGATACAGCTGAGTTCTGGAACACTGCCAAGATAATCACTGCCTCTTCATCGGCTCCTGGGCTTGCAAGTGCACAAGGCCTCAGGAGCCTGAACAAACCTGGCTGTTGGTTGGCCAAGTTTAGTAATGCTACCAGCATAGCGATAGCTGACTTGTTAATTGATGTAGACAGCATTAGACATGCTATATTCCAAAATCAAGCAGCAATTGATTTTTTGCTTTTACTGCGTGGGCATGGGTGCAAAGAATTTGACAGGTTATGTTGTATGAACTTAAGTGACCATTCCCGCTCTTCCATCCCTCCACTGCCCTGCACTGATTTGCTCAGCCATCCCCACCTTGACTTCCCCACCCATTTGTCCAGGCCCAGCCTTGCCTTCCCTTCCCTTCCCTTCTTTTTCTAGAACTCTCATTGTCTTGCTTATCTCTCCCTTGCCTTGCCTTGCCCTGTAAATGCAGCAGTTGCCTTCTGTTGCCCTCAAAGCCTTCACTTGCCTTGCAGGACCTTGCTCACCCCTCCCCCACCTGGAATTCAAGACCCCTCTTTTCGTGGCATTTCTTCAACTTGCCTTGCCCTGCCTGCTTCCCTCAGGAAGCCTTCAAGGCCTTCACATACCCGCAGCGTTTCAGGAGCATGGAAGAGGAAGCCCATAGGAGCCAAACCCGTCTGTCCCAGCAGCTTTTTTCTGGCATCAATTCTTGCATGTACAGGATTTTGGACTGGCAATCCACATTTGTCTTCTGAGCTCTGGGACCAAGATGACAGTTCTTCTGCATTGGAAGGAAAGCAGGTAGCCCCAGTGTTTTAGGTGCAGATTAGAGCTGGCACAGGAGAGAGCAAGACTGTTATTATACACTCAATTGTGGGTTTTGCATTATGAGCAAAGGTAATTAAGGCAACAGATACAACTACAGGTGCAATACATAAGAGAAAGAGAACAGTACTTTAAAAATATACAGATCATTAACCATTTAACTATTAGCTACTACCCAGAGTCCACAATCACGGGAGAGTCCCATTTTACAGGTGAGACTTGAAGACCTTTCCCGGGCAAGGTTGTCAAGTTTACCTGAAAAGGGGTTCCAGCTCTCCAAGCCCAATTGGTGAGCCAAAATGACTCAATTGCAGTTTTAGGGTAGAAACATCTGGGATTCAAGATTCAGTACCCGTTCAGCTTAGGGCCAGGACTTGGCCAGAGCCCAGGCCTTACCTGAGAGGGTCTCTCTAAATCTTCTAAACAAGCTTCTATTAATATCAATTCTTTAAAGCAATATACTTCTTGCAGATCGGTGTTGTGGTTTAGTTTTAACTAAATAATCAATGGTACCATAAACAAATTACAAATAGCTGTGAACAAAGAGACACATATGTATAGCATCAAATAATGTTTTCTGGGTAATGCTCTCTGTAAAAGCTTAGTAAATTCATATCATTACTTTAACAACACATCTAGAATTTCATGTTTTGACAGAACTTAAACTTTAACTTCACTTAAAAATTAAGATAAATCTAACAGAGCTTAAAGTTAACATCATTGAAAGCAAAAATTAATGTCAAGCACTTAAAAAATAAGTCCTATCTCATAGGTGCCTCTACCCAGACTTACATGCTGATAAAATACAAATTAACAGAGACAATTCACACACATGTACAGGAAAACAAAATTAAACTTGCCTTTGTTAAAGTTATTACGGGGCTAACTGACTCTTAGGCCACAAAATGCTTTACAGAATTGGCCTCAGGATGCTACTCAGCCAGTTCTGGCTCTGAGGCAGCAAGTTACACCCTCTGCCAGCTGTTACAAATTCACTAAACAACACCACCACTCACAAACATGGAAATTTTCTTCACTCGACTACAAGCGTCTGTTTTCTCTTTTCTTTCTTTCAGAGGTTACCAAAATTCAACTTCTTAATCAAACTGAAAACCAACAGACTTTACATAAATTTTGATCAACTTAAAGTTGACAGGTCTGACTTATAAACTCAAAAGACATAAAAGACTCAAACAACATTCTTAGTACATTTGCTGCAGCACTTTCACACTTGTACGCACACAGATACTGATTAAGGTATACCTATGGAAAGAAAAATAGTCCTTTGAATTCAGTGAGGTAGTCACTCTGAATGCCTTTGCATTCTTTTAACTTTAAATTTACTAAAATTAGATACAAGATTAAGAGTATACCTTAAGAGTTTTAGATACAGCAGAATTTAACTTATTTTGACTTTCTTCGCACAAGAAACTACTGAAAATTCATCATACAGCAGTTAAACATTTGCGAATAATATCAAGAAATAAATCTAAAGTGTGGCAGATTTACAGTCATGTGGAAAATGCCTGTTCACTCCTCTAAGATAAATGTAAGTTTATTAAGATGTTTTCGAGATGCAGCTTTACTCACAGGGATGATAGCACTGCACGTTCTTGGAAAATTGCATTTAAGACCTGCTTAACTTGCTGATGGTAGGACAGCTTTCTGTAAAAATAATTACAAACGGTTTGAGATGTAAAGCACATGTGTCTACATGGCAAAAACAATTGCATTAAATTGTCTTATTAAAGCTGTATAGGCAGACAGGTAAAGCTGGCACCACGCTACATGTTTTTACAGTAGAGGATCGTGAGCTAATTATATTCGATTTCCAAACAGCTTCTGCAGATAACAAACATGGAGTTAGGCCTAGTATAGGCCTCACCCTCAGCCTGCCCGGATACATTGTCTCCCCGTGGGAAATTCCCTGCTTTACCCCCACAGGAACTGCAGATTTTAGGCACCTTGAATGCACATAGCTGTACCACCTTCACATTTCTCAGCACAAGGAATAGCCCTATGGCTTGGTGGGTCAATGCCACAACACCATGCTACCCAAGTGTTTCACACCGGTGTAATTCAATCACAAACTAAAACTAACCTTGAGTTTTAGTATGCATATGCAACTCCCGCAGGGCATTTTCTTCATCTGTGCGGACTGAGCATGGACCAGAGTGCCAATGGCAATTAAAGGTGGTCCATCTACTTTGGGGAAAGTAACCCTCTTTTCTCTAAAGATGACAATTGCACTATGGAGCCAACAAAACTGAACTCACCACTCTCATACTCACAGCATACATGCTTTTACTTCTGCCTGCAGAGATACAGCTGAGTTCTGGAACACTGCCAAGATAATCACTGCCTCTTCATCGGCTCCTGGGCTTGCAAGTGCACAAGGCCTCAGGAGCCTGAACAAACCTGGCTGTTGGTTGGCCAAGTTTAGTAATGCTACCAACATAGCGATAGCTGACTCGTTAATTGATGTAGACAGCATTAGACATGCTATATTCCAAAATCAAGCAGCAATTGATTTTTTGCTTTTACTGCGTGGGCATGGGTGCAAAGAATTTGACAGGTTATGTTGTATGAACTTAAGTGACCATTCCCGCTCTTCCATCCCTCCACTGCCCTGCACTGATTTGCTCAGCCATCCCCACCTTGACTTCCCCACCCATTTGTCCAGGCCCAGCCTTGCCTTCCCTTCCCTTCTTTTTCTAGAACTCTCATTGTCTTGCTTATCTCTCCCTTGCCTTGCCTTGCCCTGTAAATGCAGCAGTTGCCTTCTGTTGCCCTCAAAGCCTTCACTTGCCTTGCAGGACCTTGCTCACCCCTCCCCCACCTGGAATTCAAGACCCCTCTTTTCGTGGCATTTCTTCAACTTGCCTTGCCCTGCCTGCTTCCCTCAGGAAGCCTTCAAGGCCTTCACATACCCGCAGTGTTTCAGGAGCATGGAAGAGGAAGCCCATAGGAGCCAAACCCGTCTGTCCCAGCAGCTTTTTTCTGGCATCAATTCTTGCATGTACAGAATTTTGGACTGGCAATCCACATTTGTCTTCTGAGCTCTGGGACCAAGATGACAGTTCTTCTGCATTGGAAGGAAAGCAGGTAGCCCCAGTGTTTTAGGTGCAGATTAGAGCTGGCACAGGTGAGAGCAAGACCAGTCAAGTCAGTCTTTCCTGGCCGCTTTTGTCTACCAGCAGCTGCCTTGCCTTGGCAACCCAAGAGTTTCCTCTTCTTGCCCTGCTAAACCTCCATGGCTTTGAGTTCTCTTCTGTGCCCATGCCCCACCTGGCTACAGCTTTCCTCCAGGGCCTTGCTTTGCCTACTCCTTCCTGTTTCTGCCTGGCCTACCCATCACTGGGCTTACCTTCTTATGCCTAGCCTTGCCTCTAACTTCTGGACCTTCTCTTGCCTACCACTCCATTTGCTTTCCCCTCACTGCTCTGGCCTTGTCTACCTCCCCCTTGACTTGCCTCCAATTGCCTACACTTGCCTTGTGTTGCCTTGCCTGCATGGAAGGCAAGGTAAAGAGTGGTAGGCAAGGCAAAGCAAAGCAAGGACGATGTAGGCAGGGCAAGGGAAGGCAGATGCAAGAAAGGCAAGCAAAGCAAGAGGAGGCTAGGAAAAACTGGGCAAGGTAGAGAAGGCAAGTCCCAGCCAAAAGACTCGGAGTGCCTTTCCTTGAGAAGCAAAGGCCATAGTGCCAGTGTCAGTGGAGCAGAAGGAAAGGTACCATGGGGAGGTACAGTCCAGCAAGACATTTCTCTCCTGGCCCCTTCTGGGTAGGAGTAATTGTTGGACGTATGCAATACTGGAGGTGCTATGCAACTTTGGCTTGGTAAGCTCCTGAAGGAGAATGGCAAGGCTTTTTCATGGGAAGGAAAGCACGCAACCCCAGCGCTGGAGGCGCAGAGAAGAAGCTGCCCAGTGGAGGTCCGGGGCACCAGCTGCTTTCTGTCCTGACATATCTGGTGTGGAAGCATTGCTTCAGTTTGTACACTTTACGGACATGGAATCCATCTTTGGAAGGTGGCCTCTTGAAAGATTCAGTTTGGCAGGTGGTTTCCGCGTCTCAGAAGTGGCCTTCTGAAATTCTGGCAACACCATCTTTTGGACAAGGTAAACCGCTCTGCTCAGTCTTGGTGGGTAGCCTACCTAGCAGCCTAGGTAATGCTGAGGAACAGTGTTCTGGCACCTTTGCATGGGATCAGTCCCTGGATGTTCTGTATTTTGGAGGAGGGGATGCCATTTCATTGGAGATGGGCTTCTAATTCCTCTCTTTTGCAAAGGAAACAACTTTGCATGTGTACATTGGTTGGTCTTAGTGAATTTTAAGACTTTTGCCCATAGGCAGTTCTCTGGCTTAGTGCTGTTGAACTGTCAGTGGGAATGCAAACGCCAGGCTGTTGAGCTTTTTGTCCTGGTCCCGTTCATGTGGGAGCAGCTCCCCTCCATGGTGCTGGACCTGACTGGATGCAGACTCAGTGAGACTGCAGGGTTAGGATGGTAGCAAGAGCTGAGAAGGAAAGGGCCGATAGCAGGGTGTGTGCTGGTACCTCGACGGGTGCAGTTGAAGTTGTCGGCAGCAAGAGCTTTCTCAGCTGGCATCTTTGTGAGCTCTGCTTTAGCCAGATGTTCTCAAGTTTGTAGCCAGATTCTTGTGAGAGTGAAAAGAATTTTTAAGGCAAAGGCCACTAGAGTGTGGTGCAAATAAGAGTTTGCAGTTGGAAGGGGAAGATCAAAGCAATCTTTTGGGGCTGACAGTCGAGTTGAGAGCAGGCACCTTTCCAACTTGGCTGTGGAATTGGGCGGCTTCCGAGCTGGACACAGCGCGATACCTTTAAAAGCAAGTCGAGAGTGCCATCGTGTGGTTGATTCCATATGAGCGCTGACAGAGTCCAGGCAAAAGCCAAGCTCTTTTCTGGCCCGGCCCCACTCGTGTGCGAGCAGCAGTTCGTGGAGAAGCTCCGTGGTGAATCCTGTCCCTTGGACACTGAACGAATGTGAAGCTACATCTAGCGGAGAAGGAAGAGGAATCATTTCACAGCTGGCTGCACGGTGTTTCGGCAGCAAAACAAAAGGAAATTGGGAGCAGCTCCCCTTCATGGTGCTGGACCATGGTGCTGAGAAGGAAAGGGCCGATAGCAGGGTGTGTGCTGGTACCTCGACGGGTGCAGTTGAAGTTGTCGGCAGCAAGAGCTTTCTCAGTTGGCATCCTTGTGAGCTCTGCTTTTGCCAGATGTTCTCAAGTTTGTAGCCAGATTCTTGTGAGAGAGAAAAGAATTATTTGGGCAAAGGCGTTGGTGTTGCCGTTAGAGTGTGGTGCAAATAAGAGTTTGCAGTTGGAAGGGGAAGATCAAAGCAATCTTTTGGGGCTGACAGATGAGTTGAGAGCAGGCACCTTCCCAACTTGGCTGTAGAATCGGGAGGATTCCGAGCTGGACACAGCGGGATTCCTTTAAAAGCAAGTCGAGAGTGCCATCGTGTGGTTGATTCCATATGAGCGCTGACAGAGTCCAGGCAAAAGCCAAGCTCACTTCCACGAAGGTCTGGCAGCACTGGCACACGGGACACAATGTGCAGAGAGAGAAGGAGCAAGAGAGAGAGAGAAGCACTTTGCCCCAAATTCAGTCTTACAGAACTCGTGCACTTGGAGTTCCCAGAGAAGGTGGCGTGCGTGGAGAAGGTTTTCTCCACGTAGCCTCTTCTGTTCGCTTCTTTGCCGGACCGCAGAAAGACGCCCGCTTCCCTCTCGCGCTTTGCGAGCGAAAAGGCGCCTAGCCGGCGAAGGTGCGTCTTCGGCGGCCAGAAGGCGAAACGAAAACCGGCACTGTGCCCTGCTGCTACGCTCCCTGCATTTCACATCCAAACTGCACCAGCACGCATAGCAACATGCAGGCTCACCTCCAAAAGATGTTTCCCGCTGCCACGAAGGTCTGGCAGCACTGGCACTCGGGACAAAATGTGCAGAGAGAGAAGAGGGAGAGAGGGAGAGAAGCACTTTGCCCCAGCTTCAGTCTGACAGAACTCGTGCACTTGGAGTTCCCAGAGAAGGTAGAGTGCGTGGAGAAGGTTTTCTCCACGTAGCCTCTTCTGTTCGCGTTTTTGCCGCACCGCAGAGAGCCGCCCGCTTCTCTCTCGCGCTTTGCGAGCGAAGGACGCCTAGCCGGCGAAGGTGCGTCTTCGGCGGCTGCAAAGCGAAGCGAGAGCCGGTACGGCGCCCTGCTGCTGTGCTCCCTGCATTTCACATCCAAACTGCACCAGCACGCATAGCAGCATGCAGGCTCATCTCCAAAAGATGTTTCCTGCTGCCACGAAGATCTGGCAACACTGGCACTAAGTCACACTCTGCAGAGAGAGAAAAAGCAAGAGAGATTGAGATGCACTTTGCCCCAGCTTCAGTCTTACAGAACTCGTGCACTTGGAGTTCCCAGAGAAGGTAGAGTGCGTGGAGAAGGTTTTCTCCACGTAGCCTCTTCTGTTCGCGTTTTTGCCGCACCGCAGAGAGCCGCCCGCTTCTCTCTCGCGCTTTGCGAGCGAAGGGCGCCTAGCCGGCGAAGGTGCGTCTTCTTCGGCAAGAAAGCGAAGCGAGAGCCGGTACGGCGCCCTGCTGCTGTACTCCCCGCATTTTACTTCCAAACTGCACCAGCACGCATCGCAGCATGCAGGCTCATCTCCAAAGGATGTTTCCTGCCGCCACGAAGTTCTGGCAGCACTGGCACTCGGGACAAAATATGCAGAGAGAGAGGGAGCGAGAGAGAGAGAAAAGAACTTCGCCCCAGCTTCAGCCTTGCAGAACTCGTGCACTTGGAGTTCCCAGAGAAGGTAGCGTGCGTGGAGAAGGTTTTCTCCACGTAGCCGCTTCTGTTCGCATCTTTGCCGCACCGCAGAGAGCCGCCCGCTTCTCTCTCGCGCTTTGCGAGCGAAGGACGCCTAGCCGGCGAAGGTGCGTCTTCGGCGGCTGCAAAGCGAAGCGAGAGCCGGTACGGCGCCCTGCTGCTGTGCTCCCTGCATTTCACATCCAAACTGCACCAGCACGCATAGCAGCATGCAGGCTCATCTCCAAAAGATGTTTCCTGCTGCCACGAAGATCTGGCAACACTGGCACTAAGTCACACTCTGCAGAGAGAGAAAAAGCAAGAGAGATTGAGATGCACTTTACCCCAGCTTCAGCCTTGCAGAACTCGTGCACTTGGAGTTCCCAGAGAAGGTAGCGTGCGTGGAGAAGGTTTTCTCCACGTAGCCGCTTCTGTTCGCGTTTTTGCCGCACCGCCGAGAGTCGCCCGCTTCTCTCTCGCGCTTTGCGAGCGAAGGACGCCTAGCCGGCGAAGGTGCGTCTTCTTCGGCAAGAAAGCGAAGCGAGAGCCGGTACGGCGCCCTGCTGCTGTGCTCGCTGCATTTCACATCCAAACTGCACCAGCACGCATAGCAGCATGCAGGCTCATCTCCAAAAGATGTTTCCTGCTGCCACGAAGATCTGGCAACACTGGCACTAAGTCACACTCTGCAGAGAGAGAAAAAGCAAGAGAGATTGAGATGCACTTAGCCCCAGCTTCAGTCTTACAGAACTCGTGCACTTGGAGTTCCCAGAGAAGGTAGAGTGCGTGGAGAAGGTTTTCTCCACGTAGCCTCTTCTGTTCGCATCTTTGCCGGACCGCAGAAAGACGCCCGCTTCTCTCTCGCGCTTTGCGAGCGAAGGACGCCTAGCCGGCGAAGGTGCGTCTTCGGCGGCTGCAAAGCGAAGCGAGAGCCGGTACGGCGCCCTGCTGCTGTGCTCGCTGCATTTCACATCCAAACTACACCAGCACGCATAGCAGCATGCAGGCTCATCTCCAAAGGAAGTTCGCCACTGCCACCAAGATTTGGCAGCACTGGCAGTCGGGACAAAATGTGCAGAGAGAGAAAAAGCAAGAGAGATTGAGATGCACTTTGCCACAGCTTCAGTCTTACAGAACGCGTACAAAAACGCGAACAGAAAAGGCTACGTGGAGAAAACATTCTCCACGCACGCTACCTTCTCTGGGAACTCCAAGTGCACGAGTTCTGCAAGGCTGAAGCTGGGGCGAAGTTCTTTTCTCTGTCTCTCGCTCCCTCTCTCTCTGCATATTTTGTCCCGAGTGCCAGTGCTGCCAGAACATCGTGACGGCAGGAAACATCCTTTGGAGATGAGCCTGCATGCTGCGATGCGTGCTGGTGCAGTTTGGAAGTAAAATGCGGGGAGTACAGCAGCAGGGCGCCGTACCGGCTCTCGCTTCGCTTTCTTGCCGAAGAAGACGCACCTTCGCCGGCTAGGCGCCCTTCGCTCGCAAAGCGCGAGAGAGAAGCGGGCGGCTCTCTGCGGTGCGGCAAAAACGCGAACAGAAGAGGCTACGTGGAGAAAACCATCTCCACGCACTCTACCTTCTCTGGGAACTCCAAGTGCACGAGTTCTGTAAGACTGAAGCTGGGGCAAAGTGCATCTCAATCTCTCTTGCTTTTTCTCTCTCTGCAGAGTGTGACTTAGTGCCAGTGTTGCCAGAACTTCGTGGCAGCAGGAAACATCTTTTGGAGATGAGCCTGCATGCTGCTATGCGTGCTGGTGCAGTTTGGATGTGAAATGCAGGGAGCACAGCAGCAGGGCGCCGTACCGGCTCTCGCTTCGCTTTGCAGCCGCCGAAGACGCACCTTCGCCGGCTAGGCGTCCTTCGCTCGCAAAGCGCGAGAGAGAAGCGGGCGGCTCTCTGCGGTGCGGCAAAAACGCGAACAGAAGAGGCTACGTGGAGAAAACCTTCTCCACGCACTCTACCTTCTCTGGGAACTCCAAGTGCACGAGTTCTGTCAGACTGAAGCTGGGGCAAAGTGCATCTCAATCTCTCTTGCTTTTTCTCTCTCTGCAGAGTGTGACTTAGTGCCAGTGTTGCCAGATCTTCGTGGCAGCAGGAAACATTTTTTGGAGGTGAGCCTGCATGCTGCTATGCGTGCTGGTGCAGTTTGGATGTGAAATGCAGGGAGCACAGCAGCAGGGCGCCGTACCGGCTCTCGCTTCGCTTTCTTGCCGAAGAAGACGCACCTTCGCCGGCTAGGCGCCCTTCGCTCGCAAAGCGCGAGAGAGAAGCGGGCGGCTCTCTGCGGTGCGGCAAAAACGCGAACAGAAGAGGCTACGTGGAGAGAGCATTCTCCACGCACTCTACCTTCTCTGGGAACTCCAAGTGCACGAGTTCTGTAAGACTGAAGCTGGGGCAAAGTGCATCTCAATCTCTCTTGCTTTTTCTCTCTCTGCAGAGTGTGACTTAGTGCCAGTGTTGCCAGAACTTCGTGGCAGCAGGAAACATCTTTTGGAGATGAGCCTGCATGCTGCTATGCGTGCTGGTGCAGTTTGGATGTGAAATGCAGCGAGCACAGCAGCAGGGCGCCGTACCGGCTCTCGCTTCGCTTTGCAGCCGCCGAAGACGCACCTTCGCCGGCTAGGCGTCCTTCGCTCGCAAAGCGCGAGAGAGAAGCGGGCGGCTCTCTGCGGTGCGGCAAAGATGCGAACAGAAGCGGCTACGTGGAGAAAACCTTCTCCACGCACGCTACCTTCTCTGGGAACTCCAAGTGCACGAGTTCTGCAAGGCTGAAGCTGGGGCGAAGTTCTTTTCTCTCTCTCTCGCTCCCTCTCTCTCTGCATATTTTGTCCCGAGTGCCAGTGCTGCCAGAACTTCGTGGCGGCAGGAAACATCCTTTGGAGATGAGCCTGCATGCTGCTATGCGTGCTAGTGCAGTTTGGATGTGAAATGCAGGGAGTACAGCAGCAGGGCGCCGTACCGGCTCTCGCTTCGCTTTGCAGCCGCCGAAGACGCACCTTCGCCGGCTAGGCGTCCTTCGCTCGCAAAGCGCGAGAGAGAAGCGGGCGGCTCTCTGCGGTGCGGCAAAAACGCGAACAGAAGAGGCTACGTGGAGAGAGCATTCTCCACGCACTCTACCTTCTCTGGGAACTCCAAGTGCACGAGTTCTGTAAGACTGAAGCTGGGGCAAAGTGCATCTCAATCTCTCTTGCTTTTTCTCTCTCTGCAGAGTGTGACTTAGTGCCAGTGTTGCCAGAACTTCGTGGCAGCAGGAAACATCTTTTGGAGATGAGCCTGCATGCTGCTATGCGTGCTGGTGCAGTTTGGATGTGAAATGCAGGGAACACAGCAGCAGGGCGCCGTACCGGCTCTCGCTTCGCTTTGCAGCCGCCGAAGACGCACCTTCGCCGGCTAGGCGTCCTTCGCTCGCAAAGCGCGAGAGAGAAGCGGGCGGCTCTCTGCGGTGCGGCAAAGATGCGAACAGAAGCGGCTACGTGGAGAAAACCTTCTCCACGCACGCTACCTTCTCTGGGAACTCCAAGTGCACGAGTTCTGCAAGGCTGAAGCTGGGGCGAAGTTCTTTTCTCTCTCTCTCGTTCCCTCTCTCTCTGCATATTTTGTCCCGAGTGCCAGTGCTGCCAGAACTTCGTGGCGGCAGGAAACATCCTTTGGAGATGAGCCTGCATGCTGCGATGCGTGCTGGTGCAGTTTGGAAGTAAAATGCGGGGAGTACAGCAGCAGGGCGCCGTACCGGCTCTCGCTTCGCTTTCTTGCCGAAGAAGACGCACCTTCGCCGGCTAGGCGCCCTTCGCTCGCAAAGCGCGAGAGAGAAGCGGGCGGCTCTCTGCGGTGCGGCAAAAACGCGAACAGAAGAGGCTACGTGGAGAGAGCATTCTCCACGCACTCTACCTTCTCTGGGAACTCCAAGTGCACGAGTTCTGTAAGACTGAAGCTGGGGCAAAGTGCATCTCAATCTCTCTTGCTTTTTCTCTCTCTGCAGAGTGTGACTTAGTGCCAGTGTTGCCAGATCTTCGTGGCAGCAGGAAACATCTTTTGGAGATGAGCCTGCATGCTGCTATGCGTGCTGGTGCAGTTTGGATGTGAAATGCAGGGAACACAGCAGCAGGGCGCCGTACCGGCTCTCGCTTCGCTTTGCAGCCGCCGAAGACGCACCTTCGCCGGCTAGGCGTCCTTCGCTCGCAAAGCGCGAGAGAGAAGCGGGCGGCTCTCTGCGGTGCGGCAAAGATGCGAACAGAAGCGGCTACGTGGAGAAAACCTTCTCCACGCACGCTACCTTCTCTGGGAACTCCAAGTGCACGAGTTCTGCAAGGCTGAAGCTGGGGCGAAGTTCTTTTCTCTCTCTCTCGTTCCCTCTCTCTCTGCATATTTTGTCCCGAGTGCCAGTGCTGCCAGAACTTCGTGGCGGCAGGAAACATCCTTCGGAGATGAGCCTGCATGCTGCGATGCGTGCTGGTGCAGTTTGGAAGTAAAATGCGGGGAGTACAGCAGCAGGGCGCCGTACCGGCTCTCGCTTCGCTTTCTTGCCGAAGAAGACGCACCTTCGCCGGCTAGGCGCCCTTCGCTCGCAAAGCGCGAGAGAGAAGCGGGCGGCTCTCTGCGGTGCGGCAAAAACGCGAACAGAAGAGGCTACGTGGAGAGAGCATTCTCCACGCACTCTACCTTCTCTGGGAACTCCAAGTGCACGAGTTCTGTAAGACTGAAGCTGGGGCAAAGTGCATCTCAATCTCTCTTGCTTTTTCTCTCTCTGCAGAGTGTGACTTAGTGCCAGTGTTGCCAGAACTTCGTGGCAGCAGGAAACATCTTTTGGAGATGAGCCTGCATGCTGCTATGCGTGCTGGTGCAGTTTGGATGTGAAATGCAGCGAGCACAGCAGCAGGGCGCCGTACCGGCTCTCGCTTCGCTTTGCAGCCGCCGAAGACGCACCTTCGCCGGCTAGGCGTCCTTCGCTCGCAAAGCGCGAGAGAGAAGCGGGCGGCTCTCTGCGGTGCGGCAAAGATGCGAACAGAAGCGGCTACGTGGAGAAAACCTTCTCCACGCACGCTACCTTCTCTGGGAACTCCAAGTGCACGAGTTCTGCAAGGCTGAAGCTGGGGCGAAGTTCTTTTCTCTCTCTCTCGCTCCCTCTCTCTCTGCATATTTTGTCCCGAGTGCCAGTGCTGCCAGAACTTCGTGGCGGCAGGAAACATCCTTTGGAGATGAGCCTGCATGCTGCTATGCGTGCTAGTGCAGTTTGGATGTGAAATGCAGGGAGTACAGCAGCAGGGCGCCGTACCGGCTCTCGCTTCGCTTTGCAGCCGCCGAAGACGCACCTTCGCCGGCTAGGCGTCCTTCGCTCGCAAAGCGCGAGAGAGAAGCGGGCGGCTCTCTGCGGTGCGGCAAAAACGCGAACAGAAGAGGCTACGTGGAGAGAGCATTCTCCACGCACTCTACCTTCTCTGGGAACTCCAAGTGCACGAGTTCTGTAAGACTGAAGCTGGGGCAAAGTGCATCTCAATCTCTCTTGCTTTTTCTCTCTCTGCAGAGTGTGACTTAGTGCCAGTGTTGCCAGAACTTCGTGGCAGCAGGAAACATCTTTTGGAGATGAGCCTGCATGCTGCTATGCGTGCTGGTGCAGTTTGGATGTGAAATGCAGCGAGCACAGCAGCAGGGCGCCGTACCGGCTCTCGCTTCGCTTTGCAGCCGCCGAAGACGCACCTTCGCCGGCTAGGCGTCCTTCGCTCGCAAAGCGCGAGAGAGAAGCGGGCGGCTCTCTGCGGTGCGGCAAAAACGCGAACAGAAGAGGCTACGTGGAGAGAGCATTCTCCACGCACTCTACCTTCTCTGGGAACTCCAAGTGCACGAGTTCTGTAAGACTGAAGCTGGGGCAAAGTGCATCTCAATCTCTCTTGCTTTTTCTCTCTCTGCAGAGTGTGACTTAGTGCCAGTGTTGCCAGAACTTCGTGGCAGCAGGAAACATCTTTTGGAGATGAGCCTGCATGCTGCTATGCGTGCTGGTGCAGTTTGGATGTGAAATGCAGGGAGCACAGCAGCAGGGCGCCGTACCGGCTCTCGCTTCGCTTTGCAGCCGCCGAAGACGCACCTTCGCCGGCTAGGCGTCCTTCGCTCGCAAAGCGCGAGAGAGAAGCGGGCGGCTCTCTGCGGTGCGGCAAAAACGCGAACAGAAGAGGCTACGTGGAGAAAACCTTCTCCACGCACTCTACCTTCTCTGGGAACTCCAAGTGCACGAGTTCTGTCAGACTGAAGCTGGGGCAAAGTGCTTCTCTCCCTCTCTCCCTCTTCTCTCTCTGCACATTTTGTCCCGAGTGCCAGTGCTGCCAGACCTTCGTGGCAGCGGGAAACATCTTTTGGAGGTGAGCCTGCATGTTGCTATGCGTGCTGGTGCAGTTTGGATGTGAAATGCAGGGAGCGTAGCAGCAGGGCACAGTGCCGGTTTTCGTTTCGCCTTCTGGCCGCCGAAGACGCACCTTCGCCGGCTAGGCGCCTTTTCGCTCGCAAAGCGCGAGAGGGAAGCGGGCGTCTTTCTGCGGTCCGGCAAAGAAGCGAACAGAAGAGGCTACGTGGAGAAAACCTTCTCCACGCACGCCACCTTCTCTGGGAACTCCAAGTGCACGAGTTCTGTAAGACTGAATTTGGGGCAAAGTGCTTCTCTCTCTCTCTTGCTCCTTCTCTCTCTGCACATTGTGTCCCGTGTGCCAGTGTTTCCAGACCTTCGTGGAAGTGAGCTTGGCTTTTGCCTGGACTCTGTCAGCGCTCATATGGAATCAACCACACGATGGCACTCTCGACTTGCTTTTAAAGGAATCCCGCTGTGTCCAGCTCGGAATCCTCCCGATTCTACAGCCAAGTTGGGAAGGTGCCTGCTCTCAACTCATCTGTCAGCCCCAAAAGATTGCTTTGATCTTCCCCTTCCAACTGCAAACTCTTATTTGCACCACACTCTAACGGCAACACCAACGCCTTTGCCCAAATAATTCTTTTCTCTCTCACAAGAATCTGGCTACAAACTTGAGAACATCTGGCAAAAGCAGAGCTCACAAGGATGCCAACTGAGAAAGCTCTTGCTGCCGACAACTTCAACTGCACCCGTCGAGGTACCAGCACACACCCTGCTATCGGCCCTTTCCTTCTCAGCACCATGGTCCAGCACCATGAAGGGGAGCTGCTCCCAATTTCCTTTTGTTTTGCTGCCGAAACACCGTGCAGCCAGCTGTGAAATGATTCCTCTTCCTTCTCCGCTAGATGTAGCTTCACATTCGTTCAGTGTCCAAGGGACAGGATTCACCACGGAGCTTCTCCACGAACTGCTGCTCGCACACGAGTGGGGCCGGGCCAGAAAAGAGCTTGGCTTTTGCCTGGACTCTGTCAGCGCTCATATGGAATCAACCACACGATGGCACTCTCGACTTGCTTTTAAAGGTATCGCGCTGTGTCCAGCTCGGAAGCCGCCCAATTCCACAGCCAAGTTGGAAAGGTGCCTGCTCTCAACTCGACTGTCAGCCCCAAAAGATTGCTTTGATCTTCCCCTTCCAACTGCAAACTCTTATTTGCACCACACTCTAGTGGCCTTTGCCTTAAAAATTCTTTTCACTCTCACAAGAATCTGGCTACAAACTTGAGAACATCTGGCTAAAGCAGAGCTCACAAAGATGCCAGCTGAGAAAGCTCTTGCTGCCGACAACTTCAACTGCACCCGTCGAGGTACCAGCACACACCCTGCTATCGGCCCTTTCCTTCTCAGCTCTTGCTACCATCCTAACCCTGCAGTCTCACTGAGTCTGCATCCAGTCAGGTCCAGCACCATGGAGGGGAGCTGCTCCCACATGAACGGGACCAGGACAAAAAGCTCAACAGCCTGGCGTTTGCATTCCCACTGACAGTTCAACAGCACTAAGCCAGAGAACTGCCTATGGGCAAAAGTCTTAAAATTCACTAAGACCAACCAATGTACACATGCAAAGTTGTTTCCTTTGCAAAAGAGAGGAATTAGAAGCCCATCTCCAATGAAATGGCATCCCCTCCTCCAAAATACAGAACATCCAGGGACTGATCCCATGCAAAGGTGCCAGAACACTGTTCCTCAGCATTACCTAGGCTGCTAGGTAGGCTACCCACCAAGACTGAGCAGAGCGGTTTACCTTGTCCAAAAGATGGTGTTGCCAGAATTTCAGAAGGCCACTTCTGAGACGCGGAAACCACCTGCCAAACTGAATCTTTCAAGAGGCCACCTTCCAAAGATGGATTCCATGTCCGTAAAGTGTACAAACTGAAGCAATGCTTCCACACCAGATATGTCAGGACAGAAAGCAGCTGGTGCCCCGGACCTCCACTGGGCAGCTTCTTCTCTGCGCCTCCAGCGCTGGGGTTGCGTGCTTTCCTTCCCATGAAAAAGCCTTGCCATTCTCCTTCAGGAGCTTACCAAGCCAAAGTTGCATAGCACCTCCAGTATTGCATACGTCCAACAATTACTCCTACCCAGAAGGGGCCAGGAGAGAAATGTCTTGCTGGACTGTACCTCCCCATGGTACCTTTCCTTCTGCTCCACTGACACTGGCACTATGGCCTTTGCTTCTCAAGGAAAGGCACTCCGAGTCTTTTGGCTGGGACTTGCCTTCTCTACCTTGCCCAGTTTTTCCTAGCCTCCTCTTGCTTTGCTTGCCTTTCTTGCATCTGCCTTCCCTTGCCCTGCCTACATCGTCCTTGCTTTGCTTTGCCTTGCCTACCACTCTTTACCTTGCCTTCCATGCAGGCAAGGCAACACAAGGCAAGTGTAGGCAATTGGAGGCAAGTCAAGGGGGAGGTAGACAAGGCCAGAGCAGTGAGGGGAAAGCAAATGGAGTGGTAGGCAAGAGAAGGTCCAGAAGTTAGAGGCAAGGCTAGGCATAAGAAGGTAAGCCCAGTGATGGGTAGGCCAGGCAGAAACAGGAAGGAGTAGGCAAAGCAAGGCCCTGGAGGAAAGCTGTAGCCAGGTGGGGCATGGGCACAGAAGAGAACTCAAAGCCATGGAGGTTTAGCAGGGCAAGAAGAGGAAACTCTTGGGTTGCCAAGGCAAGGCAGCTGCTGGTAGACAAAAGCGGCCAGGAAAGACTGACTTGACTGGTCTTGCTCTCACCTGTGCCAGCTCTAATCTGCACCTAAAACACTGGGGCTACCTGCTTTCCTTCCAATGCAGAAGAACTGTCATCTTGGTCCCAGAGCTCAGAAGACAAATGTGGATTGCCAGTCCAAAATTCTGTACATGCAAGAATTGATGCCAGAAAAAAGCTGCTGGGACAGACGGGTTTGGCTCCTATGGGCTTCCTCTTCCATGCTCCTGAAACACTGCGGGTATGTGAAGGCCTTGAAGGCTTCCTGAGGGAAGCAGGCAGGGCAAGGCAAGTTGAAGAAATGCCACGAAAAGAGGGGTCTTGAATTCCAGGTGGGGGAGGGGTGAGCAAGGTCCTGCAAGGCAAGTGAAGGCTTTGAGGGCAACAGAAGGCAACTGCTGCATTTACAGGGCAAGGCAAGGCAAGGGAGAGATAAGCAAGACAATGAGAGTTCTAGAAAAAGAAGGGAAGGGAAGGCAAGGCTGGGCCTGGACAAATGGGTGGGGAAGTCAAGGTGGGGATGGCTGAGCAAATCAGTGCAGGGCAGTGGAGGGATGGAAGAGCGGGAATGGTCACTTAAGTTCATACAACATAACCTGTCAAATTCTTTGCACCCATGCCCACGCAGTAAAAGCAAAAAATCAATTGCTGCTTGATTTTGGAATATAGCATGTCTAATGCTGTCTACATCAATTAACGAGTCAGCTATCGCTATGTTGGTAGCATTACTAAACTTGGCCAACCAACAGCCAGGTTTGTTCAGGCTCCTGAGGCCTTGTGCACTTGCAAGCCCAGGAGCCGATGAAGAGGCAGTGATTATCTTGGCAGTGTTCCAGAACTCAGCTGTATCTCTGCAGGCAGAAGTAAAAGCATGTATGCTGTGAGTATGAGAGTGGTGAGTTCAGTTTTGTTGGCTCCATAGTGCAATTGTCATCTTTAGAGAAAAGAGGGTTACTTTCCCCAAAGTAGATGGACCACCTTTAATTGCCATTGGCACTCTGGTCCATGCTCAGTCCGCACAGATGAAGAAAATGCCCTGCGGGAGTTGCATATGCATACTAAAACTCAAGGTTAGTTTTAGTTTGTGATTGAATTACACCGGTGTGAAACACTTGGGTAGCATGGTGTTGTGGCATTGACCCACCAAGCCATAGGGCTATTCCTTGTGCTGAGAAATGTGAAGGTGGTACAGCTATGTGCATTCAAGGTGCCTAAAATCTGCAGTTCCTGTGGGGGTAAAGCAGGGAATTTCCCACGGGGAGACAATGTATCCGGGCAGGCTGAGGGTGAGGCCTATACTAGGCCTAACTCCATGTTTGTTATCTGCAGAAGCTGTTTGGAAATCGAATATAATTAGCTCACGATCCTCTACTGTAAAAACATGTAGCGTGGTGCCAGCTTTACCTGTCTGCCTATACAGCTTTAATAAGACAATTTAAATGCAATTGTTTTTGCCATGTAGACACATGTGCTTTACATCTCAAACCGTTTGTAATTATTTTTACAGAAAGCTGTCCTACCATCAGCAAGTTAAGCAGGTCTTAAATGCAATTTTCCAAGAACGTGCAGTGCTATCATCCCTGTGAGTAAAGCTGCATCTCGAAAACATCTTAATAAACTTACATTTATCTTAGAGGAGTGAACAGGCATTTTCCACATGACTGTAAATCTGACACACTTTAGATTTATTTCTTGATATTATTCGCAAATGTTTAACTGCTGTATGATGAATTTTCAGTAGTTTCTTGTGCGAAGAAAGTCAAAATAAGTTAAATTCTGCTGTATCTAAAACTCTTAAGGTATACTCTTAATCTTGTATCTAATTTTAGTAAATTTAAAGTTAAAAGAATGCAAAGGCATTCAGAGTGACTACCTCACTGAATTCAAAGGACTATTTTTCTTTCCATAGGTATACCTTAATCAGTATCTGTGTGCGTACAAGTGTGAAAGTGCTGCAGCAAATGTACTAAGAATGTTGTTTGAGTCTTTTATGTCTTTTGAGTTTATAAGTCAGACCTGTCAACTTTAAGTTGATCAAAATTTATGTAAAGTCTGTTGGTTTTCAGTTTGATTAAGAAGTTGAATTTTGGTAACCTCTGAAAGAAAGAAAAGAGAAAACAGACGCTTGTAGTCGAGTGAAGAAAATTTCCATGTTTGTGAGTGGTGGTGTTGTTTAGTGAATTTGTAACAGCTGGCAGAGGGGTGTAACTTGCTGCCTCAGAGCCAGAACTGGCTGAGTAGCATCCTGAGGCCAATTCTGTAAAGCATTTTGTGGCCTAAGAGTCAGTTAGCCCCGTAATAACTTTAACAAAGGCAAGTTTAATTTTGTTTTCCTGTACATGTGTGTGAATTGTCTCTGTTAATTTGTATTTTATCAGCATGTAAGTCTGGGTAGAGGCACCTATGAGATAGGACTTATTTTTTAAGTGCTTGACATTAATTTTTGCTTTCAATGATGTTAACTTTAAGCTCTGTTAGATTTATCTTAATTTTAAGTGAAGTTAAAGTTTAAGTTCTGTCAAAACATGAAATTCTAGATGTGTTGTTAAAGTAATGATATGAATTTACTAAGCTTTTACAGAGAGCATTACCCAGAAAACATTATTTGATGCTATACATATGTGTCTCTTTGTTCACAGCTATTTGTAATTTGTTTATGGTACCATTGATTATTTAGTTAAAACTAAACCACAACGCCGATCTGCAAGAAGTATATTGCTTGAAAGAATTGATATTAATAGAAGCTTGTTTAGAAGATTTAGAGAGACCCTCTCAGGTAAGGCCTGGACACTGGCCAAGCCCTGGCCCTAAGCTGATCGGGTACTGAATCTTTAATCCCAGATGTTTCTACCCTAAAACTGCAATTGAGTCATTTTGGCTCACCAATTGGGCTTGGAGAGCTGGAACCCCTTTTCAGGTAAACTTGACAACCTTGCCCGGGAAAGGTCTTCAAGTCTCACCTGTAAAATGGGACTCTCCCGTGATTGTGGACTCTGGGTAGTAGCTAATAGTTAAATGGTTAATGATCTGTATATTTTTAAAGTACTGTTCTCTATCTCTTATGTATTGCACCTGTAGTTGTATCTGTTGCCTTAATTACCTTTGCTCATAATGCAAAACCCACAATTGAGTGTATAATAACAGTCTTGCTCTCACCTGTGCCAGCTCTAATCTGCACCTAAAACACTGGGGCTACCTGCTTTCCTTCCAATGCAGAAGAACTGTCATCTTGGTCCCAGAGCTCAGAAGACAAATGTGGATTGCCAGTCCAAAATCCTGTACATGCAAGAATTGATGCCAGAAAAAAGCTGCTGGGACAGACGGGTTTGGCTCCTATGGGCTTCCTCTTCCATGCTCCTGAAACGCTGCGGGTATGTGAAGGCCTTGAAGGCTTCCTGAGGGAAGCAGGCAGGGCAAGGCAAGTTGAAGAAATGCCACGAAAAGAGGGGTCTTGAATTCCAGGTGGGGGAGGGGTGAGCAAGGTCCTGCAAGGCAAGTGAAGGCTTTGAGGGCAACAGAAGGCAACTGCTGCATTTACAGGGCAAGGCAAGGCAAGGGAGAGATAAGCAAGACAATGAGAGTTCTAGAAAAAGAAGGGAAGGGAAGGCAAGGGAAGGCAAGGCTGGGCCTGGACAAATGGGTGGGGAAGTCAAGGTGGGGATGGCTGAGCAAATCAGTGCAGGGCAGTGGAGGGATGGAAGAGCGGGAATGGTCACTTAAGTTCATACAACATAACCTGTCAAATTCTTTGCACCCATGCCCACGCAGTAAAAGCAAAAAATCAATTGCTGCTTGATTTTGGAATATAGCATGTCTAATGCTGTCTACATCAATTAACGAGTCAGCTATCGCTATGCTGGTAGCATTACTAAACTTGGCCAACCAACAGCCAGGTTTGTTCAGGCTCCTGAGGCCTTGTGCACTTGCAAGCCCAGGAGCCGATGAAGAGGCAGTGATTATCTTGGCAGTGTTCCAGAACTCAGCTGTATCTCTGCAGGCAGAAGTAAAAGCATGTATGCTGTGAGTATGAGAGTGGTGAGTTCAGTTTTGTTGGCTCCATAGTGCAATTGTCATCTTTAGAGAAAAGAGGGTTACTTTCCCCAAAGTAGATGGACCACCTTTAATTGCCATTGGCACTCTGGTCCATGCTCAGTCCGCACAGATTAAGAAAATGCCCTGCGGGAGTTGCATATGTATACTAAAACTCAAGGTTAGTTTTAGTTTGTGATTGAATTACACCGGTGTGAAACACTTGGGTAGCATGGTGTTGTGGCATTGACCCACCAAGCCATAGGGCTATTCCTTGTGCTGAGAAATGTGAAGGTGGTACAGCTATGTGCATTCAAGGTGCCTAAAATCTGCAGTTCCTGTGGGGGTAAAGCAGGGAATTTCCCACGGGGAGACAATGTATCCGGGTAGGCTGAGGAGGCAGGGGTGCTGTTCCATAACTGTGGCAGTTCAGGGGTGGTGAGAAGGATGCCGATCAGACACTTTGTGAATGGCTTCTGAGGCGCAGCAGTGCTAAGGCATAAGGGATCTTGTCCAGTTGCCTTAGCCAGGGTCACCCAGATGTTTTGCTCCAGGGGGTGTATGGGTTGCAGGTATCCTGTTAAATCACAAACAGAAGAGCAGTTACCTCCCCCCTCTTCCTGCTCCCACCCATTACTCCTGCCGACGTAAGTGCGGAGTGGGTACTTGGCACCAGTGCCATTCCCCTGGAACAGTCATAGTAACCACCTTGTTTGCTTCTGCTCCTATCACCTCAAGTGGCGATAAGACCGGGTTTCTGGGGCGTGGTGGGGGGGGGGGTGGATACCATAGCTTGGCACCTGACAAGCAAGACTATGTGGGACTTTGAATGGATAGGGAGGGCAAAACCCACAGAGAAGACTGATCCTATAGTTCCAGTAGGGAGAATATGGGTAGAAGGAGCTGTGTTTTGAGTGCTTAAAGTGAACGGTCTTTCATTTTTCCAGTGTTTGTAACAGTGCAGCTGGAGAATAACTCATCTGAAATGCTGCCTTTTTCAGCCTAGAAATGAAACTCAAGATCCTTTCAGTATAGGAGATTAGATAAAAGTGGATCTTTACTGGAGCTCCAGGGACAGTTCCAGGAAGAATATCCACAAAAGCCCACCCCTCCCCCCGGCTGAATACAGTCTTCTAGGTTTTAGGAAATTAGCATCATTGATCAAAAGCACCAATTCAGAGGACAAGTGGGGATGCAATTCCCCCCAGGTCAAGCCCCTTCTCTGGAGCCCCCCCACCCTTGGTACTAGTTGGACTTGTTGACTAAAATGTGTCTTGAAGATCTTGTTGTCAGGCTTGGTTCCCAGGAAGAAGCAAGACAGGAGAGGGGCCTTGTGCCCTCCAGGGCTTGGAGCTCTGCAATGAGTTTGGTCTTTCTGGCTGGGGAAAAACTACTGGCAAGGTCACAAATACAGAAAAGTAAAAAGGCAAAAATCACTTTGGCATCAGAAGCAAAGGTAAAATTAATGTAAAAAGCAAGCTAAGATACATCTGAAAACTTCTCTGCTTTCTTCATCTTCCCCTTATGCAAAGAGGCTTTTGATTTGCAGGATTTTCATTTTATCCAAAGGCATTCATTCCATAGGTGCCAAAACCATCCCACAATGATAAGTGAAATATAGTCAGTAGGGACAATAGGGACTGGCATCCACCGCAAAGGAGAGGAAAGATCATTTCCAGAACACTAGTTTTATTTAACTGTGGTGAAAAGTGGGAGCTGAGTTTTGTTTAGAATTAGCCAGAAGAAGCTCTTAATTATTCTCTGCTGCTGCTGCTCTTATACCTTTTCATAATTACTGTGGCACATTAAGATTGGCTGCTAGCAAACAATGACAAGGCTGTCTAACAAACAATGGCAATTCAAGCAATAATACAATGAGCTATACTGATGCCTTCAGGTATTTCTAGTTTTTTACTCTTCATGTAGCTGTAACTTGCTGTAGTTCTGTGCTTCTTACAAAGTGCTAAAATCCCCTGTTCCCAGCACCTTTAGCCAAAACAAGACTCTCTGAGTACAGATTCAAGGACATATTCATTGCCTTAGGGCTTGAAAATATGTAAACAACTGTGAGATGGGGGGAGCAGGCCTGGGGTGGTTAACATCATCACCTGAGGGTACGATTGGAGAATTAAGGGCCAATATGCTAATGAAACAGAACTTATAAAAGGTGAAGAGCTCGTGACTCGGGGTCCATTTTGGGTGTCGTCCCCGACAGGGGACTTTGTTTGCCTGAATCTACCTTTAAGGCCTCTGCAGGCCTTAAATAAATTGTCTGCTTTTTATACTCCTAATTTGTCTTGGCCTCTGTTTCAGGTAGCCTGTCTTTTAGGCTACAATACAAGCAAAAGTAGAGTTGGTTACAAAAACCGGATGTGCTAGGAAGGCCGGAAGTTGGTATGACAGAGTTAAAAATTGGATGTGCTAGGGAGACCGGAAGTTTTAACCACAGAGTTAAAACTGAAGGTGCTAGGAAGACCGGAAGTTTTGTATCATAGAGTTGAATCGGAGTGTGCTAGGGAGACCGGAAGTTTTAATCACAGAGTTAAAACTGAAGGTGCTAGGAAAACCGGAAGGAGGAAGTGGAGTCAAGCAAGAAAGTTTTCTTCATTCTCTTTTCTTCATTATCTCGTGGACATGCACAACAAGCACAGGACCAAATATGGCAGGGCCTTTGACATGAATTCAGTCGCAGACACAAGCAGTAAGCAGGTCTAGGGTAGGGAATGGGCATGAAAGGGAATGCACAGCAATGGTGGTTTAGCAAGGCAAGACAGGTGAGGTTCATAGATTGCTGGCAGGCGGAAGTGGCCAGGAAAGACTGATTTGACTGGCCTTGCTCTCACCTGCACCATCTCTAATCTGCACCTAAAACACTGGGGCTACCTGCTTTCCTTCCAATGCAGAAGAACTGTCATTTTGGTTCCGGAGCCCAGAAGACAAATGTGGATTGCCTGTCCAAAATTCCATACATGCAAGAATTGATGCCAGGCAAAAGCTGCTGGGACAGACAGGTCTGGCTTCACGTGACCTCCTATGGGCTTCCTCTTCCATGCTCCTGAAACACTGCGGGTATGTGAAGGCCTTGAAGGCTTCCTGAGGGAAGCAGGCAGGGCAAGGCAAGTTGAAGAATTGTCACGAAAAGAAGGGTCTTGAATTCCAGGTGGGGGAGGGGTGAGCAAGGTCCTGCAAGGCAAGTGAGGGCTTTGAGGGCAACAGAAGGCAACTGCTGTGTTTACAGGGCAAGGCAAGGCAAGGGGGAGGTAGGCAAGGCAATGAGAGTCCCAGAAGGAGAAGGGAAGGCAAGGCTGGGCCTGGACAAATGGGTGGGGAAGTCAAGGTGGGGATGGCCGAGCAAGTCAGTGCAGGGCAGTGGAGGGATGGAAGAGCGGGAATGGTCACTTAAGTTCATACAACATAACCTGTCAAATTCTTTGCACCCATGCCCACGCAGTAAAAGCAAAAAATCAATTGCTGCTTGATTTTGGAATATAGCATGTCTAATGCTGTCTACATCAATTAACGAGTCAGCTATCGCTATGCTGGTAGCATTACTAAACTTGGCCAACCAACAGCCAGGTTTGTTCAGGCTCCTGAGGCCTTGTGCACTTGCAAGCCCAGGAGCCGATGAAGAGGCAGTGATTATCTTGGCAGTGTTCCAGAACTCAGCTGTATCTCTGCAGGCAGAAGTAAAAGCATGTATGCTGTGAGTATGAGAGTGGTGAGTTCAGTTTTGTTGGCTCCATAGTGCAATTGTCATCTTTAGAGAAAAGAGGGTTACTTTCCCCAAAGTAGATGGACCACCTTTAATTGCCATTGGCACTCTGGTCCATGCTCAGTCCGCACAGATTAAGAAAATGCCCTGCGGGAGTTGCATATGTATACTAAAACTCAAGGTTAGTTTTAGTTTGTGATTGAATTACACCGGTGTGAAACACTTGGGTAGCATGGTGTTGTGGCATTGACCCACCAAGCCATAGGGCTATTCCTTGTGCTGAGAAATGTGAAGGTGGTACAGCTATGTGCATTCAAGGTGCCTAAAATCTGCAGTTCCTGTGGGGGTAAAGCAGGGAATTTCCCACGGGGAGACAAGGTATCTGGGCAGGCTGAGGGTGGGGCCTATACTAGGCCTAACTCCATGTTTGTTATCTGCAGAAGCTGTTTGGAAATCGAATATAATTAGCTCACGATCCTCTACTGTAAAAACATGTAGCGTGGTGCCAGCTTTACCTGTCTGCCTATACAGCTTTAATAAGACAATTTAAATGCAATTGTTTTTGCCATGTAGACACATGTGCTTTACATCTCAAACCGTTTGTAATTATTTTTACAGAAAGCTGTCTTACCATCAGCAAGTTAAGCAGGTCTTAAATGCAATTTTCCAAGAACGTGCAGTGCTATCATCCCTGTGAGTAAAGCTGCATCTCGAAAACATCTTAATAAACTTACATTTATCTTAGAGGAGTGAACAGGCATTTTCCACATGACTGTAAATCTGCCACACTTTAGATTTATTTCTTGATATTATTTGCAAATGTTTAACTGCTGTATGATGAATTTTCAGTAGTTTCTTGTGCGAAGAAAGTCAAAATAAGTTAAATTCTGCTGTATCTAAAACTCTTAAGGTATACTCTTAATCTTGTATCTAATTTTAGTAAATTTAAAGTTAAAAGAATGCAAAGGCATTCAGAGTGACTACCTCACTGAATTCAAAGGACTATTTTTCTTTCCATAGGTATACCTTAATCAGTATCTGTGTGCATACAAGTGTGAAAGTGCTGCAGCAAATGTACTAAGAATGTTGTTTGAGTCTTTTATGCCTTTTGAGTTTATAAGTCAGACCTGTCAACTTTAAGTTGATCAAAATTTATGTAAAGTCTGTTGGTTTTCAGTTTGATTAAGAAGTTGAATTTTGGTAACCTCTGAAAGAAAGAAAAGAGAAAACAGACGCTTGTAGTCGAGTGAAGAAAATTTCCATGTTTGTGAGTGGTGGTGTTGTTTAGTGAATTTGTAACAGCTGGCAGAGGGGTGTAACTTGCTGCTTCAGAGCCAGAACTGGCTGAGTAGCATCCTGAGGCCAATTCTGTAAAGCATTTTGTGGCCTAAGAGTCAGTTAGCCCCATAATAACTTTAGCAAAGGCAAGTTTAATTTTGTTTTCCTGTACATGTGTGTGAATTGTCTCTGTTAATTTGTATTTTATCAGCATGTAAGTCTGGGTAGAGGCACCTATGAGATAGGACTTATTTTTTAAGTGCTTGACATTAATTTTTGCTTTCAATGATGTTAACTTTAAGCTCTGTTAGATTTATCTTAATTTTAAGTGAAGTTAAAGTTTAAGTTCTGTCAAAACATGAAATTCTAGATGTGTTGTTAAAGTAATGATATGAATTTACTAAGCTTTTACAGAGAGCATTACCCAGAAAACATTATTTGATGCTATACATATGTGTCTCTTTGTTCACAGCTATTTGTAATTTGTTTATGGTACCATTGATTATTTAGTTAAAACTAAACCACAACGCCGATCTGCAAGAAGTATATTGCTTGAAAGAATTGATATTAATAGAAGCTTGTTTAGAAGATTTAGAGAGACCCTCTCAGGTAAGGCCTGGGCTCTGGCCAAGTCCTGGCCCTAAGCTGATCGGGTACTGAATCTTTAATCCCAGATGTTTCTACCCTAAAACTGCAATTGAGTCATTTTGGCTCACCAATTGGGCTTGGAGAGCTGGAACCCCTTTTCAGGTAAACTTGACAACCTTGCCCGGGAAAGGTCTTCAAGTCTCACCTGTAAAATGGGACTCTCCCGTGATTGTAGACTCTGGGTAGTAGCTAATAGTTAAATGGTTAATGATCTGTATATTTTTAAAGTACTGTTCTCTTTCTCTTATGTATTGCACCTGTAGTTGTATCTGTTGCCTTAATTACCTTTGCTCATAATGCAAAACCCACAATTGAGTGTATAATAACATGTAATGACAAAGCTCAAATGTTAACCTGTTAACCTAGAGAAGAGAGTATGCATGTGTTCTATCATCAACAAGTTTGAAGCAATTACCTACTCACCTGATCAGAATCAAGAATTAGAGTTCAGAAAAAACCATGGACTCTTTAATCAAGATTAGAGCTTGGCAGAGACTTTAGAGCAACGGTGTATATTGTTTTCACAGTTTCAATTAGCTAAAGTAGTACTTGCTAGAAAAATTATTTTAAGTAACCTTATAATAACAAGTTGAAGTGGAGAGGTTGCTCAAAGCTGAAGAATCACTGAGTAGCTCAAGAATTTGTGTAAGACAGTGTTGTTGTTGCTTTTGATAATAATAACTTTCAAAAGGTTGTTTTGCTGTGCTTTGCAATGACTGGCTGTCAGCTCAGACTTTCTCCTTGGCTGGCTCAACTGCTGAAGAAAGGACTACGGCTATTGATAATCATTATAATTACTGTTTTAATTGTTCAATTAATGTTTAACTGCTTAACTAAGAAATTAACTAGTGCTTTGTAACCATTAAAGAAACAGGGGGAAATGTGGGAAATGTGGAGGATCTGGCACTGCAATGGTTAAGAGCTAAGGAACATCCAGAGCCACAGCTGCAGCTTGTGGGCCCTTGATAAGCAAGTAAGATTCCCATGAGAAACAAGACCTGAGAAGCACAAGGAGTTCCCATGAGAAGCGGAACTGAGACACACAAACAATGAAGAAGAAGATACCACAAGACTGCCAAACAAGCTGATTAACGCAGGTGGACAGCAGCCTATCCTGAGCTTAGCTTTTGCAATATGTATGAGGCTAATTAAGTAACGTATATATTGTGTAGCTGAAAGGCAATAAACTGAGTTCTGATGATCACAAATGTGGTGTCAGGCTTCCTCTTCCCGACAACCTGCACACACACACACACACACACACACACACAGAGGGAGCGAGAGATAGTTCCTCGTTCGTTTCTGTTTTGATTTCCTGGACTTTATTTGCTTTGTTGTTGCTTGCTTTTCCTTGGTGTGCCTTAAGTGCTCGTTAAGCAAGAGTTCATTGAATCTTGTCAATGAACTGTCTTGCGCTGTCACATGATATTCAGTCTGGTTTTTGCTGATACTCCTGCTGATGATTTTGAAAGTGATCTCAAACTCTCAGTTATAACTTTGGATGCAGCAAATTCAAAGAAATTCTTGGTGTTGCAGCCAAATTCTTTTGAGCAGAATGCACTTGAAATTAATGCACAGGGTACTAATTTGCTCGCCTTGGCTGCTCAGGGATGTGGTGCCAAATAGCCCACAGGGAATAATTAACCATGCTCTGTGCGCCTGTGGTGTGACCTGTGAAATCGCACCCAGTGAATGAAAGAAAAAGGGATGGAAACAGCGATTTTTATGGGGAACATCTGTTACTATGAGAAATAGACTGATTGAGACTGCTCCCCAAGCATGCACAAATGTGATAATGAGCCTTTTAATTAATAAAACAGGAAATCCTCTGGATGAGATAATGGAACACAGCAGCTAGGTGACCTTGGGGAGTGGAACGCCCAGAATCGAGATAGGAATCAAGAAAACCTGCCTATTAGGCTTTTGATACCACATGGTGGCTACATGCCGGAGTTAAAATTCCAAGAGGAGATGCAGAAATCCAAGCAACTATTCATGATTTGTTACCAGCAAGTCATTTTCTGGTTTGCTTTCAACCCTGCTCTAGTAGCAAGTGAATTTGTAATGTTAAATTCTGTACACCCACAGTGTGGAGTGGCCTTCCAAGTTACTGGTTTTAATGTTTATCAAACCAAAATGTAACATATAATTTGTGATTCAGTCTTCTAGACTGGAGATTTCATTCTATGAATCTTCAAAGGCATGTGCTGCAAGTTTTTGGGATGACAGAAAGCAAAACGTTTATTTGCAATAGTGTTGGAAAACTGCAGTAAGCAGGCTGATGTGTGCTGTCTTTGGAGAAGAGCTGTTAGTGAGCAATGGGCAGAACTAGCTGATTTCCTATAGCTCTCCTTGGAGAGCAAATTAACCAGGTGACCTGGACCTGGGAGATTGTCAAGCAGCTAAGCACAATGTCAACATGTTCACTGAGGTCTCCTGGTGTGGTGTAGTTCATCTGCTGAAAGATACAATGTCGTCCTGGGGTATTGCAGGATACAAAGCCGAATAGCCAGCTCCTACAGCAGCTCTCTAGAGTTGTTAGTGCTTCCAGTGTAAATCACCATATTTCAACAGGTCTGAAAATGATGACCTTGGCTGTTTTCATAGCCTTGATCACAAGCCTACCCACAAGGAAAAGAAGGCTTAGAGCAACACAAGAAATTTGAAAAACAATTCCATCCCTTGTTCTCTAACTTTTTAATAATATTACTTTCCTTATAGTCATCACCCTAAGTAATTGCCATACTTTTCTTGGTTTTGAGATTTGTTATAGTGATCTGCCTTTACTCTTTAATTCTTAACAAAACTCAGCTCACACTTTTCACCACAGTTAAATAAAACTATTGTTCTGGAAATGATCTTTCCTCTCCTTTGTGGTGGATGCCAGTCCCTATTGTCCCTACTGACTGTACTTCACTTATCATTGGGATGGTTTTGGCACCTATGGAATGAATGCCTTTGGATAAAATGAAAATCCTGCAAATCAAAAGCCTCTTTGCATAAGGGGAAGATGAAGAAAGCAGAGAAGTTTTCACATGTATCTTAGCTTGCTTTTTAACATTAATTTTATCTTTGCTTCTGATGCCAAAGTGATTTTTGCCTTGCATCGCGGCAGCAGGAGCGGCACCCCTCAGCCCGGGGACATCGAAATTAGCTTCTCCGCTCAGCTCAACTCCGCCCCTGCCCCCGCCCATCGCAGCAGCAGGAGCGGCACTGCCCAAGGCAATGACGTTGCCACCCTCGGGCCCCGCCTCCCCGCCCCCCCTTTGGGCCAGAGCCGGCGGGCAAACTGGCCGCCACCCCCCCGCGCCCAGCGGCGGCGGCGAGCAGGCCGGGCCATAGCCGCCCAACAGCGGCGGTGGGTGAGGGCCCATCACGGGCCCCACCCTCAAACAAGGCATTAGCAAATCCATTTCTACTTCTTTTCTTTCCCTAGGACTAGAAGGGGTTTTCTTCTTCCGATTTTCATCACATGAGAAGATGCCCCCCATTGCATACACTTACAAACAGGAAAGATCACAGAAGTAACACACATAGAGGACTTTGCTATTGTGATAAATAACCGTGTGTGTTTGTTAATCAAATCTTGCTTAAGCCAGGTGTGGTAAATACGTAGTAATATAGTGTTGGCTTTTTGCAGATATTCATTGTGTGTATGGTTTTATTCTGTTTATATAAGTAGTCTTGTCATAAAGAATAGAGGTATATAACCAATGTTTTAATTTCTGTTATTAACTAGATTTCGATATAATAGTAAAATAACTGGTAGAGGTAGTTTAAAAGACTTTCCTTTACTAACCACACTGCCTGCTTGACTGGATCCCCTATTGTTCTTTATTAAACTTTTAAATTTCAACAGGAGAGTTAACCTCGTTTATCACACAGGGAATAAATGGTTAAAATTGAGTCAGAAAGCTCACAAGTTTTATCTAACAAAAAGCTAAGCAAGGCCAAGAAAAACAGATGTCTAAGCAAGAACAGAGGGAACAGATAACGAAGTCAGGTCAGGATGACCTGTACCCAGTGAAGTAAGCGATGTATGAGCCCCCCTGAGATGAGCCCCTCCGAGGAAGACGTCGGTCTTCGGCCTCACGACCACCAGAAGGCAGAAGAAGAAGACCCCATAGTAACAGCCCGCGCAGACGCAGAGTACTCCCGGATACCAGGTCAAAGAGACTATAAAACTTGAGGGATTAGGGGGGGCGAGTGGCGAACCGTTGGCGGAGCAGGGTCTCCACGGTCGCCCAGCGCTGTTTTGCTTGTTGTAGCTTGCTCAATAAATCAAATTATTTTAATTGGCCTGGTTTTTGTCTCTAACCTATAACACTACTGTAGTGCTAGCCCTAGCCCTCTCTCAGAAGGACGTCTCCTTCTACACAAATTGTATCACAAAAGTACTCTTTATACATCTACTCACGTGCCTCTGTAGGGTCCTTGGTCTCTGATACCTTCTAGGCTGCCACCGCCCCGGTAGATGTTGACAGAGTGATAATGCAGGTGTTGCACTGGGCCCAGAGGGGTTTGTAGAGACCTTCCTTGACCCGGCTGGGGTGCCAAAAACTGTAGCCTAAAAGACAGGCTACCTGAAACAGAGGCCAAGACAAATTAGGAGTATAAAAAGCAGACAATTTATTTAAGGCCTGCAGAGGCCTTAAAGGTAGATTCAGGCAAACAAAGTCCCCTGTCGGGGACGACACCCAAAATGGACCCCGAGTCACGAGCTCTTCACCTTTTATAAGTTCTGTTTCATTAGCATATTGGCCCTTAATTCTCCAATCGTACCCTCAGGTGATGATGTTAACCACCCCAGGCCTGCTCCCCCCATCTCACAGTTGTTTACATATTTTCAAGCCCTAAGGCAATGAATATGTCCTTGAATCTGTACTCAGAGAGTCTTGTTTTGGCTAAAGGTGCTGGGAACAGGGGATTTTAGCACTTTGTAAGAAGCACAGAACTACAGCAAGTTACAGCTACATGAAGAGTAAAAAACTAGAAATACCTGAAGGCATCAGTATAGCTCATTGTATTATTGCTTGAATTGCCATTGTTTGTTAGACAGCCTTGTCATTGTTTGCTAGCAGCCAATCTTAATGTGCCACAGTAATTATGAAAAGGTATAAGAGCAGCAGCAGCAGAGAATAATTAAGAGCTTCTTCTGGCTAATTCTAAACAAAACTCAGCTCCCACTTTTCACCACAGTTAAATAAAACTAGTGTTCTGGAAATGATCTTTCCTCTCCTTTGCGGTGGATGCCAGTCCCTATTGTCCCTACTGACTATATTTCACTTATCATTGTGGGATGGTTTTGGCACCTATGGAATGAATGCCTTTGGATAAAATGAAAATCCTGCAAATCAAAAGCCTCTTTGCATAAGGGGAAGATGAAGAAAGCAGAGAAGTTTTCAGATGTATCTTAGCTTGCTTTTTACATTAATTTTACCTTTGCTTCTGATGCCAAAGTGATTTTTGCCTTTTTACTTTTCTGTATTTGTGACCTTGCCAGTAGTTTTTCCCCAGCCAGAAAGACCAAACTCATTGCAGAGCTCCAAGCCCTGGAGGGCACAAGGCCCCTCTCCTGTCTTGCTTCTTCCTGGGAACCAAGCCTGACAACAAGATCTTCAAGACACATTTTAGTCAACAAGTCCAACTAGTACCAAGGGTGGGGGGGCTCCAGAGAAGGGGCTTGACCTGGGGGGAATTGCATCCCCACTTGTCCTCTGAATTGGTGCTTTTGATCAATGATGCTAATTTCCTAAAACCTAGAAGACTGTATTCAGCCGGGGGGAGGGGTGGGCTTTTGTGGATATTCTTCCTGGAACTGTCCCTGGAGCTCCAGTAAAGATCCACTTTTATCTTATCTCCTATACTGAAAGGATCTTGAGTTTCATTTCTAGGCTGAAAAAGGCAGCATTTCAGATGAGTTATTCTCCAGCTGCACTGTTACAAACACTGGAAAAATGAAAGACCGTTCACTTTAAGCACTCAAAACACAGCTCCTTCTACCCATATTCTCCCTACTGGAACTATAGGATCAGTCTTCTCTGTGGGTTTTGCCCTCCCTATCCATTCAAGGTCCCACATAGTCTTGCTTGTCAGGTGCCAAGCTATGGTATCCACCCCCCCCCCCCCACCACGCCCCAGAAACCCGGTCTTATCGCCACTTGAGGTGATAGGAGCAGAAGCAAACAAGGTGGTTACTATGACTGTTCCAGGGGAATGGCACTGGTGCCAAGTACCCACTCCGCACTTACGTCGGCAGGAGTAATGGGTGGGAGCAGGAAGAGGGGGGAGGTAACTGCTCTTCTGTTTGTGATTTAACAGGATACCTGCAACCCATACACCCCCTGGAGCAAAACATCTGGGTGACCCTGGCTAAGGCAACTGGACAAGATCCCTTATGCCTTAGCACTGCTGCGCCTCAGAAGCCATTCACAAAGTGTCTGATCGGCATCCTTCTCACCACCCCTGAACTGCCACAGTTATGGAACAGCACCCCTGCCTCCTCAGCCTGCCCGGATACATTGTCTCCCCGTGGGAAATTCCCTGCTTTACCCCCACAGGAACTGCAGATTTTAGGCACCTTGAATGCACATAGCTGTACCACCTTCACATTTCTCAGCACAAGGAATAGCCCTATGGCTTGGTGGGTCAATGCCACAACACCATGCTACCCAAGTGTTTCACACCGGTGTAATTCAATCACAAACTAAAACTAACCTTGAGTTTTAGTATACATATGCAACTCCCGCAGGGCATTTTCTTAATCTGTGCGGACTGAGCATGGACCAGAGTGCCAATGGCAATTAAAGGTGGTCCATCTATGTTGGAGAAGGAGCAGAAAGCTCTCCTACATATTATTACTCAGCAAAAGAAAGAATAGAATTAAAAACTGAGTTTGAGCTAGAGAAAAAATAAGCATACCAGCTGATTGAAATACAAACTGGAAAAACCAGCTTTGCAAAGATCTAAACCTGGAGCTGCTATGGTAATCTGAGAACTCTCATAGGCTATACACAAATGACGTAGAACTTGTATCTCCTCCTAAATTGGTTAGTAGAAATTAGCATATTCATCAGGAAACCTGTTAACTAAGCGAACAAAGCAAATTTTGCTCAGACTGCATTTTTCACTCCCTGCTTGCAACTTCCCTCTCCCCTCTTACCATGTGGGATCACCACGGAGCTGCGAGAAGCCGCCACGTGGTCGGTCCCACTTCCCTACCTCATCTACTCAAGAAATAAACCCACATGCTTTGAAAATGGATGCAGAGAGTCTGGCTCCCCTGTCCCTTCCCCTTCCCTCTTCCCCTCCCCCCCCCGCAGTCCGCCCCTGCCGCCTCCGAGCGCGCCTCTTTCCCTCCCCCCCTCCCCCCCCCTGCAGTCCGCCCCTGCCGCCTCCGAGCGCGCCTCTTTCCCCCCCTCCCCCCCCCCCCCCCCCCCCCGCGTGTCCTGCTGCCCGTTCCGGCGGCACGGACACTCCCTTCGCCGCCTCCCCGTGCTGGAGCCGGCGCGGTCCACGGCTCCACCATGGCGCGGGCGAGCGACCCAACCCCCGTCCCGGGGCAGCGCAGAAACACTCCCCTTCCGCCTGCGGCAGCCCCTCCCTCCTCCTCCACGAGTCCCTGTTTTCTCGTTCGCATTCCCGCACAAGCCACCGTGCCCGTCCCGACCTCCCCTGCCGCCTCCGGCGGCATTCGCCGCTTGACACCACCCATCCCTCCCCCACGGCTCCACGACAACGAAGCACCACCGCCGCCGCCTATCCCGACACAGACGAGCCATCCCGTCTCTGCAACGATCCACCCCGTGTTCAGCACACCACGACCGTATCCCAAAACACCGTCGAAAATCCGGTTCCGTCCAGCACCCCTATCTTCGCCGACAACTTTTCCATGCACCCCACCAAACTTTTTCCAACTTCCTCGCCGCCATCCAAACAGCACCGACCTCCCACCGCTGCTATCTACAAAGCCATTCACGCCCCGAGCACCACCTGACGCTTCTTTCTCCTCACCGACCCACCTACAACAAAAGACAACACCGTCTAACATAACAAATACTTTAACACAGACAATTTCCAACAATTCAAACCTAATAATATTCCTCTGTATCCTTTACAAATATCACCTATATCCTTAAATAATTCCACTTCTCCCCGACCATTCAATATTTCTTACTCCCCCACAAATCAAAAAATAATACAAAAAATATATACCAAATTTTACAAACCCTTTTATATCAACAGAGAGGGGGAGAATCCCAGGTTACACCTCAAAGAAAGCGACATAAAGCTTTGCATGTCTGTAATTTTCAAAAAAGCTTTCCAGAGGGACCTGACCCCTTCATATACTAATATTTCCTAACCACCTAAAAAGCAAAATTGAAATACAACCCCCCAAATTTGATTAAAAATTTAAAATCAAAACAAATACAAAAACCATACAGGTCTTGTAACTTGGGAGAAGGCATTTTCTTTTGTTTTCACAGGTACAAAGCTCGAAGAAATTCCAGCAAAAGTATGTGAAATCCTGTCACATCAGCAAGCAGTCGCAGAAAAAAGAAAAAAAAAAAAAAAAAGAAAAAAGAAAAAAAAAAAAACAAAAACACGAGAAGCAAAAACCCACAGCTGAGCTAGCAAAACCAACAAGAAAAAGTAATCTGTCAAAAAAGACAGCCCAAAAACAAAATGAACTTTATAATTTACATGAATATATGTTATGATTTTTTTTCTTTGTATTAATTGTTATAATAAAGTTTTACTTGTAATTCAAATCAATGACAAAAAAGCCTGAATTACTTTAGCCAAGTTTACAAACTCTAATACAACACAAAGCCCTAACAAACCCCTTACAACTTGTTTAATTAAAACATTAATTCTCTTCCATTACCATATAAACATAACTGTAAAATTTTTTTTAAAAAATTGTATTATATAATATTATCTAATTATACTGTATCCATTCATAAACAACTACAAAACTTAAGAAATTTAGCCAACCAAATTACAGTAAATGACCCATCTTAGCTAAACAATTTGTTTCATGACTAGAACTTCATATCTTGGCTAAAGGAACTCTTTAAAATAAGTTTAATTGTGTTTATAGTAATAATTGTAGTGTTAATAGCAATTCCCTGTATACTTCAATGTGTAAAAAAGCTTATATCTTAGTAGTTCATCAAAACGGGGGAGATGTTGGAGAAGGAGCAGAAAGCTCTCCTACATATTATTACTCAGCAAAAGAAAGAATAGAATTAAAAACTGAGTTTGAGCTAGAGAAAAAATAAGCATACCAGCTGATTGAAATACAAACTGGAAAAACCAGCTTTGCAAAGATCTAAACCTGGAGCTGCTATGGTAATCTGAGAACTCTCATAGGCTATACACAAATGACGTAGAACTTGTATCTCCTCCTAAATTGGTTAGTAGAAATTAGCATATTCATCAGGAAACCTGTTAACTAAGCGAACAAAGCAAATTTTGCTCAGACTGCATTTTTCACTCCCTGCTTGCAACTTCCCTCTCCCCTCTTACCATGTGGGATCACCACGGAGCTGCGAGAAGCCGCCACGTGGTCGGTCCCACTTCCCTACCTCATCTACTCAAGAAATAAACCCACATGCTTTGAAAATGGATGCAGAGAGTCTGGCTACATCATTGCAGAAGGAAACCAGGACAATATTACTCTAATACATCTACTTTGGGGAAAGTAACCCTCTTTTCTCTAAAGATGACAATTGCACTATGGAGCCAACAAAACTGAACTCACCACTCTCATACTCACAGCATACATGCTTTTACTTCTGCCTGCAGAGATACAGCTGAGTTCTGGAACACTGCCAAGATAATCACTGCCTCTTCATCGGCTCCTGGGCTTGCAAGTGCACAAGGCCTCAGGAGCCTGAACAAACCTGGCTGTTGGTTGGCCAAGTTTAGTAATGCTACCAGCATAGCGATAGCTGACTCGTTAATTGATGTAGACAGCATTAGACATGCTATATTCCAAAATCAAGCAGCAATTGATTTTTTGCTTTTACTGCGTGGGCATGGGTGCAAAGAATTTGACAGGTTATGTTGTATGAACTTAAGTGACCATTCCCGCTCTTCCATCCCTCCACTGCCCTGCACTGACTTGCTCGGCCATCCCCACCTTGACTTCCCCACCCATTTGTCCAGGCCCAGCCTTGCCTTCCCTTCTCCTTCTGGGACTCTCATTGCCTTGCCTACCTCCCCCTTGCCTTGCCTTGCCCTGTAAACACAGCAGTTGCCTTCTGTTGCCCTCAAAGCCCTCACTTGCCTTGCAGGACCTTGCTCACCCCTCCCCCACCTGGAATTCAAGACCCTTCTTTTCGTGACAATTCTTCAACTTGCCTTGCCCTGCCTGCTTCCCTCAGGAAGCCTTCAAGGCCTTCACATACCCGCAGTGTTTCAGGAGCATGGAAGAGGAAGCCCATAGGAGGTCACGTGAAGCCAGACCTGTCTGTCCCAGCAGCTTTTGCCTGGCATCAATTCTTGCATGTATGGAATTTTGGACAGGCAATCCACATTTGTCTTCTGGGCTCCGGAACCAAAATGACAGTTCTTCTGCATTGGAAGGAAAGCAGGTAGCCCCAGTGTTTTAGGTGCAGATTAGAGATGGTGCAGGTGAGAGCAAGGCCAGTCAAATCAGTCTTTCCTGGCCACTTCCGCCTGCCAGCAATCTATGAACCTCACCTGTCTTGCCTTGCTAAACCACCATTGCTGTGCATTCCCTTTCATGCCCATTCCCTACCCTAGACCTGCTTACTGCTTGTGTCTGCGACTGAATTCATGTCAAAGGCCCTGCCATATTTGGTCCTGTGCTTGTTGTGCATGTCCACGAGATAATGAAGAAAAGAGAATGAAGAAAACTTTCTTGCTTGACTCCACTTCCTCCTTCCGGTTTTCCTAGCACCTTCAGTTTCAACTCTGTGATTAAAACTTCCGGTCTCCCTAGCACACTCCGATTCAACTCTATGATACAAAACTTCCGGTCTTCCTAGCACCTTCAGTTTTAACTCTGTGGTTAAAACTTCCGGTCTCCCTAGCACATCCAATTTTTAACTCTGTCATACCAACTTCCGGCCTTCCTAGCACATCCGGTTTTTGTAACCAACTCTACTTTTGCTTGTATTGTAGCCTAAAAGACAGGCTACCTGAAACAGAGGCCAAGACAAATTAGGAGTATAAAAAGCAGACAATTTATTTAAGGCCTGCAGAGGCCTTAAAGGTAGATTCAGGCAAACAAAGTCCCCTGTCGGGGACGACACCCAAAATGGACCCCGAGTCACGAGCTCTTCACCTTTTATAAGTTCTGTTTCATTAGCATATTGGCCCTTAATTCTCCAATCGTACCCTCAGGTGATGATGTTAACCACCCCAGGCCTGCTCCCCCCATCTCACAGTTGTTTACATATTTTCAAGCCCTAAGGCAATGAATATGTCCTTGAATCTGTACTCAGAGAGTCTTGTTTTGGCTAAAGGTGCTGGGAACAGGGGATTTTAGCACTTTGTAAGAAGCACAGAACTACAGCAAGTTACAGCTACATGAAGAGTAAAAAACTAGAAATACCTGAAGGCATCAGTATAGCTCATTGTATTATTGCTTGAATTGCCATTGTTTGTTAGACAGCCTTGTCATTGTTTGCTAGCAGCCAATCTTAATGTGCCACAGTAATTATGAAAAGGTATAAGAGCAGCAGCAGCAGCAGAGAATAATTAAGAGCTTCTTCTGGCTAATTCTAAACAAAACTCAGCTCCCACTTTTCACCACAGTTAAATAAAACTAGTGTTCTGGAAATGATCTTTCCTCTCCTTTGCGGTGGATGCCAGTCCCTATTGTCCCTACTGACTATATTTCACTTATCATTGTGGGATGGTTTTGGCACCTATGGAATGAATGCCTTTGGATAAAATGAAAATCCTGCAAATCAAAAGCCTCTTTGCATAAGGGGAAGATGAAGAAAGCAGAGAAGTTTTCAGATGTATCTTAGCTTGCTTTTTACATTAATTTTACCTTTGCTTCTGATGCCAAAGTGATTTTTGCCTTTTTACTTTTCTGTATTTGTGACCTTGCCAGTAGTTTTTCCCCAGCCAGAAAGACCAAACTCATTGCAGAGCTCCAAGCCCTGGAGGGCACAAGGCCCCTCTCCTGTCTTGCTTCTTCCTGGGAACCAAGCCTGACAACAAGATCTTCAAGACACATTTTAGTCAACAAGTCCAACTAGTACCAAGGGTGGGGGGGCTCCAGAGAAGGGGCTTGACCTGGGGGGAATTGCATCCCCACTTGTCCTCTGAATTGGTGCTTTTGATCAATGATGCTAATTTCCTAAAACCTAGAAGACTGTATTCAGCCGGGGGGAGGGGTGGGCGTTTGTGGATATTCTTCCTGGAACTGTCCCTGGAGCTCCAGTAAAGATCCACTTTTATCTTATCTCCTATACTGAAAGGATCTTGAGTTTCATTTCTAGGCTGAAAAAGGCAGCATTTCAGATGAGTTATTCTCCAGCTGCACTGTTACAAACACTGGAAAAATGAAAGACCATTCACTTTAAGCACTCAAAACACAGCTCCTTCTACCCATATTCTCCCTACTGGAACTATAGGATCAGTCTTCTCTGTGGGTTTTGCCCTCCCTATCCATTCAAAGTCCCACATAGTCTTGCTTGTCAGGTGCCAAGCTATGGTATCCACCCCCCCCCCCACCACGCCCCAGAAACCCGGTCTTATCGCCACTTGAGGTGATAGGAGCAGAAGCAAACAAGGTGGTTACTATCACTGTTCCAGGGGAATGGCACTGGTGCCAAGTACCCACTCCGCACTTACGTCGGCAGGAGTAATGGGTGGGAGCAGGAAGAGGGGGGAGGTAACTGCTCTTCTGTTTGTGATTTAACAGGATACCTGCAACCCATACACCCCCTGGAGCAAAACATCTGGGTGACCCTGGCTAAGGCAACTGGACAAGATCCCTTATGCCTTAGCACTGCTGCGCCTCAGAAGCCATTCACAAAGTGTCTGATCGGCATCCTTCTCACCACCCCTGAACTGCCACAGTTATGGAACAGCACCCCTGCCTCCTCAGCCTGCCCGGATACATTGTCTCCCCGTGGGAAATTCCCTGCTTTACCCCCACAGGAACTGCAGATTTTAGGCACCTTGAATGCACATAGCTGTACCACCTTCACATTTCTCAGCACAAGGAATAGCCCTATGGCTTGGTGGGTCAATGCCACAACACCATGCTACCCAAGTGTTTCACACCGGTGTAATTCAATCACAAACTAAAACTAACCTTGAGTTTTAGTATACATATGCAACTCCCGCAGGGCATTTTCTTAATCTGTGCGGACTGAGCATGGACCAGAGTGCCAATGGCAATTAAAGGTGGTCCATCTACTTTGGGGAAAGTAACCCTCTTTTCTCTAAAGATGACAATTGCACTATGGAGCCAACAAAACTGAACTCACCACTCTCATACTCACAGCATACATGCTTTTACTTCTGCCTGCAGAGATACAGCTGAGTTCTGGAACACTGCCAAGATAATCACTGCCTCTTCATCGGCTCCTGGGCTTGCAAGTGCACAAGGCCTCAGGAGCCTGAACAAACCTGGCTGTTGGTTGGCCAAGTTTAGTAATGCTACCAGCATAGCGATAGCTGACTCGTTAATTGATGTAGACAGCATTAGACATGCTATATTCCAAAATCAAGCAGCAATTGATTTTTTGCTTTTACTGCGTGGGCATGGGTGCAAAGAATTTGACAGGTTATGTTGTATGAACTTAAGTGACCATTCCCGCTCTTCCATCCCTCCACTGCCCTGCACTGACTTGCTCGGCCATCCCCACCTTGACTTCCCCACCCATTTGTCCAGGCCCAGCCTTGCCTTCCCTTCTCCTTCTGGGACTCTCATTGCCTTGCCTACCTCCCCCTTGCCTTGCCTTGCCCTGTAAACACAGCAGTTGCCTTCTGTTGCCCTCAAAGCCCTCACTTGCCTTGCAGGACCTTGCTCACCCCTCCCCCACCTGGAATTCAAGACCCTTCTTTTCGTGACAATTCTTCAACTTGCCTTGCCCTGCCTGCTTCCCTCAGGAAGCCTTCAAGGCCTTCACATACCCGCAGTGTTTTAGGAGCATGGAAGAGGAAGCCCATAGGAGGTCACGTGAAGCCAGACCTGTCTGTCCCAGCAGCTTTTGCCTGGCATCAATTCTTGCATGTATGGAATTTTGGACAGGCAATCCACATTTGTCTTCTGGGCTCCGGAACCAAAATGACAGTTCTTCTGCATTGGAAGGAAAGCAGGTAGCCCCAGTGTTTTAGGTGCAGATTAGAGATGGTGCAGGTGAGAGCAAGGCCAGTCAAATCAGTCTTTCCTGGCCACTTCCGCCTGCCAGCAATCTATGAACCTCACCTGTCTTGCCTTGCTAAACCACCATTGCTGTGCATTCCCTTTCATGCCCATTCCCTACCCTAGACCTGCTTACTGCTTGTGTCTGCGACTGAATTCATGTCAAAGGCCCTGCCATATTTGGTCCTGTGCTTGTTGTGCATGTCCACGAGATAATGAAGAAAAGAGAATGAAGAAAACTTTCTTGCTTGACTCCACTTCCTCCTTCCGGTTTTCCTAGCACCTTCAGTTTCAACTCTGTGATTAAAACTTCCGGTCTCCCTAGCACACTCCGATTCAACTCTATGATACAAAACTTCCGGTCTTCCTAGCACCTTCAGTTTTAACTCTGTGGTTAAAACTTCCGGTCTCCCTAGCACATCCAATTTTTAACTCTGTCATACCAACTTCCGGCCTTCCTAGCACATCCGGTTTTTGTAACCAACTCTACTTTTGCTTGTATTGTAGCCTAAAAGACAGGCTACCTGAAACAGAGGCCAAGACAAATTAGGAGTATAAAAAGCAGACAATTTATTTAAGGCCTGCAGAGGCCTTAAAGGTAGATTCAGGCAAACAAAGTCCCCTGTCGGGGACGACACCCAAAATGGACCCCGAGTCACGAGCTCTTCACCTTTTATAAGTTCTGTTTCATTAGCATATTGGCCCTTAATTCTCCAATCGTACCCTCAGGTGATGATGTTAACCACCCCAGGCCTGCTCCCCCCATCTCACAGTTGTTTACATATTTTCAAGCCCTAAGGCAATGAATATGTCCTTGAATCTGTACTCAGAGAGTCTTGTTTTGGCTAAAGGTGCTGGGAACAGGGGATTTTAGCACTTTGTAAGAAGCACAGAACTACAGCAAGTTACAGCTACATGAAGAGTAAAAAACTAGAAATACCTGAAGGCATCAGTATAGCTCATTGTATTATTGCTTGAATTGCCATTGTTTGTTAGACAGCCTTGTCATTGTTTGCTAGCAGCCAATCTTAATGTGCCACAGTAATTATGAAAAGGTATAAGAGCAGCAGCAGCAGAGAATAATTAAGAGCTTCTTCTGGCTAATTCTAAACAAAACTCAGCTCCCACTTTTCACCACAGTTAAATAAAACTATTGTTCTGGAAATGATCTTTCCTCTCCTTTGCGGTGGATGCCAGTCCCTATTGTCCCTACTGACTATATTTCACTTATCATTGTGGGATGGTTTTGGCACCTATGGAATGAATGCCTTTGGATAAAATGAAAATCCTGCAAATCAAAAGCCTCTTTGCATAAGGGGAAGATGAAGAAAGCAGAGAAGTTTTCAGATGTATCTTAGCTTGCTTTTTACATTAATTTTACCTTTGTTTCTGATGCCAAAGTGATTTTTGCCTTTTTACTTTTCTGTATTTGTGACCTTGCCAGTAGTTTTTCCCCAGCCAGAAAGACCAAACTCATTGCAGAGCTCCAAGCCCTGGAGGGCACAAGGCCCCTCTCCTGTCTTGCTTCTTCCTGGGAACCAAGCCTGACAACAAGATCTTCAAGACACATTTTAGTCAACAAGTCCAACTAGTACCAAGGGTGGGGGGGCTCCAGAGAAGGGGCTTGACCTGGGGGGAATTGCATCCCCACTTGTCCTCTGAATTGGTGCTTTTGATCAATGATGCTAATTTCCTAAAACCTAGAAGACTGTATTCAGCCGGGGGGAGGGGTGGGCGTTTGTGGATATTCTTCCTGGAACTGTCCCTGGAGCTCCAGTAAAGATCCACTTTTATCTAATCTCCTATACTGAAAGGATCTTGAGTTTCATTTCTAGGCTGAAAAAGGCAGCATTTCAGATGAGTTATTCTCCAGCTGCACTGTTACAAACACTGGAAAAATGAAAGACCGTTCACTTTAAGCACTCAAAACACAGCTCCTTCTACCCATATTCTCCCTACTGGAACTATAGGATCAGTCTTCTCTGTGGGTTTTGCCCTCCCTATCCATTCAAAGTCCCACATAGTCTTGCTTGTCAGGTGCCAAGCTATGGTATCCACCCCCCCCCCACCACGCCCCGGAAACCCGGTCTTATCGCCACTTGAGGTGATAGGAGCAGAAGCAAACAAGGTGGTTACTATCACTGTTCCAGGGGAATGGCACTGGTGCCAAGTACCCACTCCGCACTTACGTCGGCAGGAGTAATGGGTGGGAGCAGGAAGAGGGGGGAGGTAACTGCTCTTCTGTTTGTGATTTAACAGGATACCTGCAACCCATACACCCCCTGGAGCAAAACATCTGGGTGACCCTGGCTAAGGCAACTGGACAAGATCCCTTATGCCTTAGCACTGCTGCGCCTCAGAAGCCATTCACAAAGTGTCTGATCGGCATCCTTCTCACCACCCCTGAACTGCCACAGTTATGGAACAGCACCCCTGCCTCCTCAGCCTACCCGGATACATTGTCTCCCCGTGGGAAATTCCCTGCTTTACCCCCACAGGAACTGCAGATTTTAGGCACCTTGAATGCACATAGCTGTACCACCTTCACATTTCTCAGCACAAGGAATAGCCCTATGGCTTGGTGGGTCAATGCCACAACACCATGCTACCCAAGTGTTTCACACCGGTGTAATTCAATCACAAACTAAAACTAACCTTGAGTTTTAGTATACATATGCAACTCCCGCAGGGCATTTTCTTCATCTGTGCGGACTGAGCATGGACCAGAGTGCCAATGGCAATTAAAGGTGGTCCATCTACTTTGGGGAAAGTAACCCTCTTTTCTCTAAAGATGACAATTGCACTATGGAGCCAACAAAACTGAACTCACCACTCTCATACTCACAGCATACATGCTTTTACTTCTGCCTGCAGAGATACAGCTGAGTTCTGGAACACTGCCAAGATAATCACTGCCTCTTCATCGGCTCCTGGGCTTGCAAGTGCACAAGGCCTCAGGAGCCTGAACAAACCTGGCTGTTGGTTGGCCAAGTTTAGTAATGCTACCAGCATAGCGATAGCTGACTTGTTAATTGATGTAGACAGCATTAGACATGCTATATTCCAAAATCAAGCAGCAATTGATTTTTTGCTTTTACTGCGTGGGCATGGGTGCAAAGAATTTGACAGGTTATGTTGTATGAACTTAAGTGACCATTCCCGCTCTTCCATCCCTCCACTGCCCTGCACTGATTTGCTCAGCCATCCCCACCTTGACTTCCCCACCCATTTGTCCAGGCCCAGCCTTGCCTTCCCTTCCCTTCCCTTCTTTTTCTAGAACTCTCATTGTCTTGCTTATCTCTCCCTTGCCTTGCCTTGCCCTGTAAATGCAGCAGTTGCCTTCTGTTGCCCTCAAAGCCTTCACTTGCCTTGCAGGACCTTGCTCACCCCTCCCCCACCTGGAATTCAAGACCCCTCTTTTCGTGGCATTTCTTCAACTTGCCTTGCCCTGCCTGCTTCCCTCAGGAAGCCTTCAAGGCCTTCACATACCCGCAGCGTTTCAGGAGCATGGAAGAGGAAGCCCATAGGAGCCAAACCCGTCTGTCCCAGCAGCTTTTTTCTGGCATCAATTCTTGCATGTACAGGATTTTGGACTGGCAATCCACATTTGTCTTCTGAGCTCTGGGACCAAGATGACAGTTCTTCTGCATTGGAAGGAAAGCAGGTAGCCCCAGTGTTTTAGGTGCAGATTAGAGCTGGCACAGGTGAGAGCAAGACTGTTATTATACACTCAATTGTGGGTTTTGCATTATGAGCAAAGGTAATTAAGGCAACAGATACAACTACAGGTGCAATACATAAGAGATAGAGAACAGTACTTTAAAAATATACAGATCATTAACCATTTAACTATTAGCTACTACCCAGAGTCCACAATCACGGGAGAGTCCCATTTTACAGGTGAGACTTGAAGACCTTTCCCGGGCAAGGTTGTCAAGTTTACCTGAAAAGGGGTTCCAGCTCTCCAAGCCCAATTGGTGAGCCAAAATGACTCAATTGCAGTTTTAGGGTAGAAACATCTGGGATTAAAGATTCAGTACCCGATCAGCTTAGGGCCAGGGCTTGGCCAGTGTCCAGGCCTTACCTGAGAGGGTCTCTCTAAATCTTCTAAACAAGCTTCTATTAATATCAATTCTTTAAAGCAATATACTTCTTGCAGATCGGCGTTGTGGTTTAGTTTTAACTAAATAATCAATGGTACCATAAACAAATTACAAATAGCTGTGAACAAAGAGACACATATGTATAGCATCAAATAATGTTTTCTGGGTAATGCTCTCTGTAAAAGCTTAGTAAATTCATATCATTACTTTAACAACACATCTAGAATTTCATGTTTTGACAGAACTTAAACTTTAACTTCACTTAAAATTAAGATAAATCTAACAGAGCTTAAAGTTAACATCATTGAAAGCAAAAATTAATGTCAAGCACTTAAAAAATAAGTCCTATCTCATAGGTGCCTCTACCCAGACTTACATGCTGATAAAATACAAATTAACAGAGACAATTCACACACATGTACAGGAAAACAAAATTAAACTTGCCTTTGTTAAAGTTATTACGGGGCTAACTGACTCTTAGGCCACAAAATGCTTTACAGAATTGGCCTCAGGATGCTACTCAGCCAGTTCTGGCTCTGAGGCAGCAAGTTACACCCCTCTGCCAGCTGTTACAAATTCACTAAACAACACCACCACTCACAAACATGGAAATTTTCTTCACTCGACTACAAGCGTCTGTTTTCTCTTTTCTTTCTTTCAGAGGTTACCAAAATTCAACTTCTTAATCAAACTGAAAACCAACAGACTTTACATAAATTTTGATCAACTTAAAGTTGACAGGTCTGACTTATAAACTCAAAAGACATAAAAGACTCAAACAACATTCTTAGTACATTTGCTGCAGCACTTTCACACTTGTACGCACACAGATACTGATTAAGGTATACCTATGGAAAGAAAAATAGTCCTTTGAATTCAGTGAGGTAGTCACTCTGAATGCCTTTGCATTCTTTTAACTTTAAATTTACTAAAATTAGATACAAGATTAAGAGTATACCTTAAGAGTTTTAGATACAGCAGAATTTAACTTATTTTGACTTTCTTCGCACAAGAAACTACTGAAAATTCATCATACAGCAGTTAAACATTTGCGAATAATATCAAGAAATAAATCTAAAGTGTGGCAGATTTACAGTCATGTGGAAAATGCCTGTTCACTCCTCTAAGATAAATGTAAGTTTATTAAGATGTTTTCGAGATGCAGCTTTACTCACAGGGATGATAGCACTGCACGTTCTTGGAAAATTGCATTTAAGACCTGCTTAACTTGCTGATGGTAGGACAGCTTTCTGTAAAAATAATTACAAACGGTTTGAGATGTAAAGCACATGTGTCTACATGGCAAAAACAATTGCATTTAAATTGTCTTATTAAAGCTGTATAGGCAGACAGGTAAAGCTGGCACCACGCTACATGTTTTTACAGTAGAGGATCGTGAGCTAATTATATTCGATTTCCAAACAGCTTCTGCAGATAACAAACATGGAGTTAGGCCTAGTATAGGCCTCACCCTCAGCCTGCCCGGATACATTGTCTCCCCGTGGGAAATTCCCTGCTTTACCCCCACAGGAACTGCAGATTTTAGGCACCTTGAATGCACATAGCTGTACCACCTTCACATTTCTCAGCACAAGGAATAGCCCTATGGCTTGGTGGGTCAATGCCACAACACCATGCTACCCAAGTGTTTCACACCGGTGTAATTCAATCACAAACTAAAACTAACCTTGAGTTTTAGTATACATATGCAACTCCCGCAGGGCATTTTCTTAATCTGTGCGGACTGAGCATGGACCAGAGTGCCAATGGCAATTAAAGGTGGTCCATCTACTTTGGGGAAAGTAACCCTCTTTTCTCTAAAGATGACAATTGCACTATGGAGCCAACAAAACTGAACTCACCACTCTCATACTCACAGCATACATGCTTTTACTTCTGCCTGCAGAGATACAGCTGAGTTCTGGAACACTGCCAAGATAATCACTGCCTCTTCATCGGCTCCTGGGCTTGCAAGTGCACAAGGCCTCAGGAGCCTGAACAAACCTGGCTGTTGGTTGGCCAAGTTTAGTAATGCTACCAACATAGCGATAGCTGACTCGTTAATTGATGTAGACAGCATTAGACATGCTATATTCCAAAATCAAGCAGCAATTGATTTTTTGCTTTTACTGCGTGGGCATGGGTGCAAAGAATTTGACAGGTTATGTTGTATGAACTTAAGTGACCATTCCCGCTCTTCCATCCCTCCACTGCCCTGCACTGATTTGCTCAGCCATCCCCACCTTGACTTCCCCACCCATTTGTCCAGGCCCAGCCTTGCCTTCCCTTCCCTTCTTTTTCTAGAACTCTCATTGTCTTGCTTATCTCTCCCTTGCCTTGCCTTGCCCTGTAAATGCAGCAGTTGCCTTCTGTTGCCCTCAAAGCCTTCACTTGCCTTGCAGGACCTTGCTCACCCCTCCCCCACCTGGAATTCAAGACCCCTCTTTTCGTGGCATTTCTTCAACTTGCCTTGCCCTGCCTGCTTCCCTCAGGAAGCCTTCAAGGCCTTCACATACCCGCAGTGTTTCAGGAGCATGGAAGAGGAAGCCCATAGGAGCCAAACCCGTCTGTCCCAGCAGCTTTTTTCTGGCATCAATTCTTGCATGTACAGAATTTTGGACTGGCAATCCACATTTGTCTTCTGAGCTCTGGGACCAAGATGACAGTTCTTCTGCATTGGAAGGAAAGCAGGTAGCCCCAGTGTTTTAGGTGCAGATTAGAGCTGGCACAGGTGAGAGCAAGACCAGTCAAGTCAGTCTTTCCTGGCCGCTTTTGTCTACCAGCAGCTGCCTTGCCTTGGCAACCCAAGAGTTTCCTCTTCTTGCCCTGCTAAACCTCCATGGCTTTGAGTTCTCTTCTGTGCCCATGCCCCACCTGGCTACAGCTTTCCTCCAGGGCCTTGCTTTGCCTACTCCTTCCTGTTTCTGCCTGGCCTACCCATCACTGGGCTTACCTTCTTATGCCTAGCCTTGCCTCTAACTTCTGGACCTTCTCTTGCCTACCACTCCATTTGCTTTCCCCTCACTGCTCTGGCCTTGTCTACCTCCCCCTTGACTTGCCTCCAATTGCCTACACTTGCCTTGTGTTGCCTTGCCTGCATGGAAGGCAAGGTAAAGAGTGGTAGGCAAGGCAAAGCAAAGCAAGGACGATGTAGGCAGGGCAAGGGAAGGCAGATGCAAGAAAGGCAAGCAAAGCAAGAGGAGGCTAGGAAAAACTGGGCAAGGTAGAGAAGGCAAGTCCCAGCCAAAAGACTCGGAGTGCCTTTCCTTGAGAAGCAAAGGCCATAGTGCCAGTGTCAGTGGAGCAGAAGGAAAGGTACCATGGGGAGGTACAGTCCAGCAAGACATTTCTCTCCTGGCCCCTTCTGGGTAGGAGTAATTGTTGGACGTATGCAATACTGGAGGTGCTATGCAACTTTGGCTTGGTAAGCTCCTGAAGGAGAATGGCAAGGCTTTTTCATGGGAAGGAAAGCACGCAACCCCAGCGCTGGAGGCGCAGAGAAGAAGCTGCCCAGTGGAGGTCCGGGGCACCAGCTGCTTTCTGTCCTGACATATCTGGTGTGGAAGCATTGCTTCAGTTTGTACACTTTACGGACATGGAATCCATCTTTGGAAGGTGGCCTCTTGAAAGATTCAGTTTGGCAGGTGGTTTCCGCGTCTCAGAAGTGGCCTTCTGAAATTCTGGCAACACCATCTTTTGGACAAGGTAAACCGCTCTGCTCAGTCTTGGTGGGTAGCCTACCTAGCAGCCTAGGTAATGCTGAGGAACAGTGTTCTGGCACCTTTGCATGGGATCAGTCCCTGGATGTTCTGTATTTTGGAGGAGGGGATGCCATTTCATTGGAGATGGGCTTCTAATTCCTCTCTTTTGCAAAGGAAACAACTTTGCATGTGTACATTGGTTGGTCTTAGTGAATTTTAAGACTTTTGCCCATAGGCAGTTCTCTGGCTTAGTGCTGTTGAACTGTCAGTGGGAATGCAAACGCCAGGCTGTTGAGCTTTTTGTCCTGGTCCCGTTCATGTGGGAGCAGCTCCCCTCCATGGTGCTGGACCTGACTGGATGCAGACTCAGTGAGACTGCAGGGTTAGGATGGTAGCAAGAGCTGAGAAGGAAAGGGCCGATAGCAGGGTGTGTGCTGGTACCTCGACGGGTGCAGTTGAAGTTGTCGGCAGCAAGAGCTTTCTCAGCTGGCATCTTTGTGAGCTCTGCTTTAGCCAGATGTTCTCAAGTTTGTAGCCAGATTCTTGTGAGAGTGAAAAGAATTTTTAAGGCAAAGGCCACTAGAGTGTGGTGCAAATAAGAGTTTGCAGTTGGAAGGGGAAGATCAAAGCAATCTTTTGGGGCTGACAGTCGAGTTGAGAGCAGGCACCTTTCCAACTTGGCTGTGGAATTGGGCGGCTTCCGAGCTGGACACAGCGCGATACCTTTAAAAGCAAGTCGAGAGTGCCATCGTGTGGTTGATTCCATATGAGCGCTGACAGAGTCCAGGCAAAAGCCAAGCTCTTTTCTGGCCCGGCCCCACTCGTGTGCGAGCAGCAGTTCGTGGAGAAGCTCCGTGGTGAATCCTGTCCCTTGGACACTGAACGAATGTGAAGCTACATCTAGCGGAGAAGGAAGAGGAATCATTTCACAGCTGGCTGCACGGTGTTTCGGCAGCAAAACAAAAGGAAATTGGGAGCAGCTCCCCTTCATGGTGCTGGACCATGGTGCTGAGAAGGAAAGGGCCGATAGCAGGGTGTGTGCTGGTACCTCGACGGGTGCAGTTGAAGTTGTCGGCAGCAAGAGCTTTCTCAGTTGGCATCCTTGTGAGCTCTGCTTTTGCCAGATGTTCTCAAGTTTGTAGCCAGATTCTTGTGAGAGAGAAAAGAATTATTTGGGCAAAGGCGTTGGTGTTGCCGTTAGAGTGTGGTGCAAATAAGAGTTTGCAGTTGGAAGGGGAAGATCAAAGCAATCTTTTGGGGCTGACAGATGAGTTGAGAGCAGGCACCTTCCCAACTTGGCTGTAGAATCGGGAGGATTCCGAGCTGGACACAGCGGGATTCCTTTAAAAGCAAGTCGAGAGTGCCATCGTGTGGTTGATTCCATATGAGCGCTGACAGAGTCCAGGCAAAAGCCAAGCTCACTTCCACGAAGGTCTGGAAACACTGGCACACGGGACACAATGTGCAGAGAGAGAAGGAGCAAGAGAGAGAGAGAAGCACTTTGCCCCAAATTCAGTCTTACAGAACTCGTGCACTTGGAGTTCCCAGAGAAGGTGGCGTGCGTGGAGAAGGTTTTCTCCACGTAGCCTCTTCTGTTCGCTTCTTTGCCGGACCGCAGAAAGACGCCCGCTTCCCTCTCGCGCTTTGCGAGCGAAAAGGCGCCTAGCCGGCGAAGGTGCGTCTTCGGCGGCCAGAAGGCGAAACGAAAACCGGCACTGTGCCCTGCTGCTACGCTCCCTGCATTTCACATCCAAACTGCACCAGCACGCATAGCAACATGCAGGCTCACCTCCAAAAGATGTTTCCCGCTGCCACGAAGGTCTGGCAGCACTGGCACTCGGGACAAAATGTGCAGAGAGAGAAGAGGGAGAGAGGGAGAGAAGCACTTTGCCCCAGCTTCAGTCTGACAGAACTCGTGCACTTGGAGTTCCCAGAAAAGGTAGAGTGCGTGGAGAAGGTTTTCTCCACGTAGCCTCTTCTGTTCGCGTTTTTGCCGCACCGCAGAGAGCCGCCCGCTTCTCTCTCGCGCTTTGCGAGCGAAGGACGCCTAGCCGGCGAAGGTGCGTCTTCGGCGGCTGCAAAGCGAAGCGAGAGCCGGTACGGCGCCCTGCTGCTGTGCTCCCTGCATTTCACATCCAAACTGCACCAGCACGCATAGCAGCATGCAGGCTCATCTCCAAAAGATGTTTCCTGCTGCCACGAAGTTCTGGCAACACTGGCACTAAGTCACACTCTGCAGAGAGAGAAAAAGCAAGAGAGATTGAGATGCACTTTGCCCCAGCTTCAGTCTTACAGAACTCGTGCACTTGGAGTTCCCAGAGAAGGTAGAGTGCGTGGAGAATGCTCTCTCCACGTAGCCTCTTCTGTTCGCGTTTTTGCCGCACCGCAGAGAGCCGCCCGCTTCTCTCTCGCGCTTTGCGAGCGAAGGGCGCCTAGCCGGCGAAGGTGCGTCTTCTTCGGCAAGAAAGCGAAGCGAGAGCCGGTACGGCGCCCTGCTGCTGTACTCCCCGCATTTTACTTCCAAACTGCACCAGCACGCATCGCAGCATGCAGGCTCATCTCCAAAGGATGTTTCCTGCCGCCACGAAGTTCTGGCAGCACTGGCACTCGGGACAAAATATGCAGAGAGAGAGGGAACGAGAGAGAGAGAAAAGAACTTCGCCCCAGCTTCAGCCTTGCAGAACTCGTGCACTTGGAGTTCCCAGAGAAGGTAGCGTGCGTGGAGAAGGTTTTCTCCACGTAGCCGCTTCTGTTCGCATCTTTGCCGCACCGCAGAGAGCCGCCCGCTTCTCTCTCGCGCTTTGCGAGCGAAGGACGCCTAGCCGGCGAAGGTGCGTCTTCGGCGGCTGCAAAGCGAAGCGAGAGCCGGTACGGCGCCCTGCTGCTGTGTTCCCTGCATTTCACATCCAAACTGCACCAGCACGCATAGCAGCATGCAGGCTCATCTCCAAAAGATGTTTCCTGCTGCCACGAAGATCTGGCAACACTGGCACTAAGTCACACTCTGCAGAGAGAGAAAAAGCAAGAGAGATTGAGATGCACTTTGCCCCAGCTTCAGTCTTACAGAACTCGTGCACTTGGAGTTCCCAGAGAAGGTAGAGTGCGTGGAGAATGCTCTCTCCACGTAGCCTCTTCTGTTCGCGTTTTTGCCGCACCGCAGAGAGCCGCCCGCTTCTCTCTCGCGCTTTGCGAGCGAAGGGCGCCTAGCCGGCGAAGGTGCGTCTTCTTCGGCAAGAAAGCGAAGCGAGAGCCGGTACGGCGCCCTGCTGCTGTGCTCCCTGCATTTCACATCCAAACTGCACCAGCACGCATAGCAGCATGCAGGCTCACCTCCAAAAAATGTTTCCTGCTGCCACGAAGATCTGGCAACACTGGCACTAAGTCACACTCTGCAGAGAGAGAAAAAGCAAGAGAGATTGAGATGCACTTTGCCCCAGCTTCAGTCTTACAGAACTCGTGCACTTGGAGTTCCCAGAGAAGGTAGAGTGCGTGGAGAAGGTTTTCTCCACGTAGCCTCTTCTGTTCGCGTTTTTGCCGCACCGCAGAGAGCCGCCCGCTTCTCTCTCGCGCTTTGCGAGCGAAGGGCGCCTAGACGGCGAAGGTGCGTCTTCTTCGGCAAGAAAGCGAAGCGAGAGCCGGTACGGCGCCCTGCTGCTGTACTCCCCGCATTTTACTTCCAAACTGCACCAGCACGCATCGCAGCATGCAGGCTCATCTCCAAAGGATGTTTCCTGCCGTCACGATGTTCTGGCAGCACTGGCACTCGGGACAAAATATGCAGAGAGAGAGGGAGCGAGAGAGAGAGAAAAGAACTTCGCCCCAGCTTCAGCCTTGCAGAACTCGTGCACTTGGTGTTCCCAGAGAAGGTAGCGTGCGTGGAGAATGTTTTCTCCACGTAGCCTTTTCTGTTCGCGTTTTTGTACGCGTTCTGTAAGACTGAAGCTGTGGCAAAGTGCATCTCAATCTCTCTTGCTTTTTCTCTCTCTGCACATTTTGTCCCGACTGCCAGTGCTGCCAAATCTTGGTGGCAGTGGCAAACTTCCTTTGGAGATGAGCCTGCATGCTGCTATGCGTGCTGGTGTAGTTTGGATGTGAAATGCAGCGAGCACAGCAGCAGGGCGCCGTACCGGCTCTCGCTTCGCTTTGCAGCCGCCGAAGACGCACCTTCGCCGGCTAGGCGTCCTTCGCTCGCAAAGCGCGAGAGAGAAGCGGGCGTCTTTCTGCGGTCCGGCAAAGATGCGAACAGAAGAGGCTACGTGGAGAAAACCTTCTCCACGCACTCTACCTTCTCTGGGAACTCCAAGTGCACGAGTTCTGTAAGACTGAAGCTGGGGTAAAGTGCATCTCAATCTCTCTTGCTTTTTCTCTCTCTGCAGAGTGTGACTTAGTGCCAGTGTTGCCAGATCTTCGTGGCAGCAGGAAACATCTTTTGGAGATGAGCCTGCATGCTGCTATGCGTGCTGGTGCAGTTTGGATGTGAAATGCAGCGAGCACAGCAGCAGGGCGCCGTACCGGCTCTCGCTTCGCTTTCTTGCCGAAGAAGACGCACCTTCGCCGGCTAGGCGTCCTTCGCTCGCAAAGCGCGAGAGAGAAGCGGGCGACTCTCGGCGGTGCGGCAAAAACGCGAACAGAAGCGGCTACGTGGAGAAAACCTTCTCCACGCACGCTACCTTCTCTGGGAACTCCAAGTGCACGAGTTCTGCAAGGCTGAAGCTGGGGTAAAGTGCATCTCAATCTCTCTTGCTTTTTCTCTCTCTGCAGAGTGTGACTTAGTGCCAGTGTTGCCAGATCTTCGTGGCAGCAGGAAACATCTTTTGGAGATGAGCCTGCATGCTGCTATGCGTGCTGGTGCAGTTTGGATGTGAAATGCAGGGAGCACAGCAGCAGGGCGCCGTACCGGCTCTCGCTTCGCTTTGCAGCCGCCGAAGACGCACCTTCGCCGGCTAGGCGTCCTTCGCTCGCAAAGCGCGAGAGAGAAGCGGGCGGCTCTCTGCGGTGCGGCAAAGATGCGAACAGAAGCGGCTACGTGGAGAAAACCTTCTCCACGCACGCTACCTTCTCTGGGAACTCCAAGTGCACGAGTTCTGCAAGGCTGAAGCTGGGGCGAAGTTCTTTTCTCTCTCTCTCGCTCCCTCTCTCTCTGCATATTTTGTCCCGAGTGCCAGTGCTGCCAGAACTTCGTGGCGGCAGGAAACATCCTTTGGAGATGAGCCTGCATGCTGCGATGCGTGCTGGTGCAGTTTGGAAGTAAAATGCGGGGAGTACAGCAGCAGGGCGCCGTACCGGCTCTCGCTTCGCTTTCTTGCCGAAGAAGACGCACCTTCGCCGGCTAGGCGCCCTTCGCTCGCAAAGCGCGAGAGAGAAGCGGGCGGCTCTCTGCGGTGCGGCAAAAACGCGAACAGAAGAGGCTACGTGGAGAAAACCTTCTCCACGCACTCTACCTTCTCTGGGAACTCCAAGTGCACGAGTTCTGTAAGACTGAAGCTGGGGCAAAGTGCATCTCAATCTCTCTTGCTTTTTCTCTCTCTGCAGAGTGTGACTTAGTGCCAGTGTTGCCAGAACTTCGTGGCAGCAGGAAACATCTTTTGGAGATGAGCCTGCATGCTGCTATGCGTGCTGGTGCAGTTTGGATGTGAAATGCAGGGAGCACAGCAGCAGGGCGCCGTACCGGCTCTCGCTTCGCTTTGCAGCCGCCGAAGACGCACCTTCGCCGGCTAGGCGTCCTTCGCTCGCAAAGCGCGAGAGAGAAGCGGGCGACTCTCGGCGGTGCGGCAAAAACGCGAACAGAAGAGGCTACGTGGAGAAAACCTTCTCCACGCACTCTACCTTCTCTGGGAACTCCAAGTGCACGAGTTCTGTCAGACTGAAGCTGGGGCAAAGTGCTTCTCTCCCTCTCTCCCTCTTCTCTCTCTGCACATTTTGTCCCGAGTGCCAGTGCTGCCAGACCTTCGTGGCAGCGGGAAACATCTTTTGGAGGTGAGCCTGCATGTTGCTATGCGTGCTGGTGCAGTTTGGATGTGAAATGCAGGGAGCGTAGCAGCAGGGCACAGTGCCGGTTTTCGTTTCGCCTTCTGGCCGCCGAAGACGCACCTTCGCCGGCTAGGCGCCTTTTCGCTCGCAAAGCGCGAGAGGGAAGCGGGCGTCTTTCTGCGGTCCGGCAAAGAAGCGAACAGAAGAGGCTACGTGGAGAAAACCTTCTCCACGCACGCCACCTTCTCTGGGAACTCCAAGTGCACGAGTTCTGTAAGACTGAATTTGGGGCAAAGTGCTTCTCTCTCTCTCTTGCTCCTTCTCTCTCTGCACATTGTGTCCCGTGTGCCAGTGTTTCCAGACCTTCGTGGAAGTGAGCTTGGCTTTTGCCTGGACTCTGTCAGCGCTCATATGGAATCAACCACACGATGGCACTCTCGACTTGCTTTTAAAGGAATCCCGCTGTGTCCAGCTCGGAATCCTCCCGATTCTACAGCCAAGTTGGGAAGGTGCCTGCTCTCAACTCATCTGTCAGCCCCAAAAGATTGCTTTGATCTTCCCCTTCCAACTGCAAACTCTTATTTGCACCACACTCTAACGGCAACACCAACGCCTTTGCCCAAATAATTCTTTTCTCTCTCACAAGAATCTGGCTACAAACTTGAGAACATCTGGCAAAAGCAGAGCTCACAAGGATGCCAACTGAGAAAGCTCTTGCTGCCGACAACTTCAACTGCACCCGTCGAGGTACCAGCACACACCCTGCTATCGGCCCTTTCCTTCTCAGCACCATGGTCCAGCACCATGAAGGGGAGCTGCTCCCAATTTCCTTTTGTTTTGCTGCCGAAACACCGTGCAGCCAGCTGTGAAATGATTCCTCTTCCTTCTCCGCTAGATGTAGCTTCACATTCGTTCAGTGTCCAAGGGACAGGATTCACCACGGAGCTTCTCCACGAACTGCTGCTCGCACACGAGTGGGGCCGGGCCAGAAAAGAGCTTGGCTTTTGCCTGGACTCTGTCAGCGCTCATATGGAATCAACCACACGATGGCACTCTCGACTTGCTTTTAAAGGTATCGCGCTGTGTCCAGCTCGGAAGCCGCCCAATTCCACAGCCAAGTTGGAAAGGTGCCTGCTCTCAACTCGACTGTCAGCCCCAAAAGATTGCTTTGATCTTCCCCTTCCAACTGCAAACTCTTATTTGCACCACACTCTAGTGGCCTTTGCCTTAAAAATTCTTTTCACTCTCACAAGAATCTGGCTACAAACTTGAGAACATCTGGCTAAAGCAGAGCTCACAAAGATGCCAGCTGAGAAAGCTCTTGCTGCCGACAACTTCAACTGCACCCGTCGAGGTACCAGCACACACCCTGCTATCGGCCCTTTCCTTCTCAGCTCTTGCTACCATCCTAACCCTGCAGTCTCACTGAGTCTGCATCCAGTCAGGTCCAGCACCATGGAGGGGAGCTGCTCCCACATGAACGGGACCAGGACAAAAAGCTCAACAGCCTGGCGTTTGCATTCCCACTGACAGTTCAACAGCACTAAGCCAGAGAACTGCCTATGGGCAAAAGTCTTAAAATTCACTAAGACCAACCAATGTACACATGCAAAGTTGTTTCCTTTGCAAAAGAGAGGAATTAGAAGCCCATCTCCAATGAAATGGCATCCCCTCCTCCAAAATACAGAACATCCAGGGACTGATCCCATGCAAAGGTGCCAGAACACTGTTCCTCAGCATTACCTAGGCTGCTAGGTAGGCTACCCACCAAGACTGAGCAGAGCGGTTTACCTTGTCCAAAAGATGGTGTTGCCAGAATTTCAGAAGGCCACTTCTGAGACGCGGAAACCACCTGCCAAACTGAATCTTTCAAGAGGCCACCTTCCAAAGATGGATTCCATGTCCGTAAAGTGTACAAACTGAAGCAATGCTTCCACACCAGATATGTCAGGACAGAAAGCAGCTGGTGCCCCGGACCTCCACTGGGCAGCTTCTTCTCTGCGCCTCCAGCGCTGGGGTTGCGTGCTTTCCTTCCCATGAAAAAGCCTTGCCATTCTCCTTCAGGAGCTTACCAAGCCAAAGTTGCATAGCACCTCCAGTATTGCATACGTCCAACAATTACTCCTACCCAGAAGGGGCCAGGAGAGAAATGTCTTGCTGGACTGTACCTCCCCATGGTACCTTTCCTTCTGCTCCACTGACACTGGCACTATGGCCTTTGCTTCTCAAGGAAAGGCACTCCGAGTCTTTTGGCTGGGACTTGCCTTCTCTACCTTGCCCAGTTTTTCCTAGCCTCCTCTTGCTTTGCTTGCCTTTCTTGCATCTGCCTTCCCTTGCCCTGCCTACATCGTCCTTGCTTTGCTTTGCCTTGCCTACCACTCTTTACCTTGCCTTCCATGCAGGCAAGGCAACACAAGGCAAGTGTAGGCAATTGGAGGCAAGTCAAGGGGGAGGTAGACAAGGCCAGAGCAGTGAGGGGAAAGCAAATGGAGTGGTAGGCAAGAGAAGGTCCAGAAGTTAGAGGCAAGGCTAGGCATAAGAAGGTAAGCCCAGTGATGGGTAGGCCAGGCAGAAACAGGAAGGAGTAGGCAAAGCAAGGCCGTGGAGGAAAGCTGTAGCCAGGTGGGGCATGGGCACAGAAGAGAACTCAAAGCCATGGAGGTTTAGCAGGGCAAGAAGAGGAAACTCTTGGGTTGCCAAGGCAAGGCAGCTGCTGGTAGACAAAAGCGGCCAGGAAAGACTGACTTGACTGGTCTTGCTCTCACCTGTGCCAGCTCTAATCTGCACCTAAAACACTGGGGCTACCTGCTTTCCTTCCAATGCAGAAGAACTGTCATCTTGGTCCCAGAGCTCAGAAGACAAATGTGGATTGCCAGTCCAAAATTCTGTACATGCAAGAATTGATGCCAGAAAAAAGCTGCTGGGACAGACGGGTTTGGCTCCTATGGGCTTCCTCTTCCATGCTCCTGAAACACTGCGGGTATGTGAAGGCCTTGAAGGCTTCCTGAGGGAAGCAGGCAGGGCAAGGCAAGTTGAAGAAATGCCACGAAAAGAGGGGTCTTGAATTCCAGGTGGGGGAGGGGTGAGCAAGGTCCTGCAAGGCAAGTGAAGGCTTTGAGGGCAACAGAAGGCAACTGCTGCATTTACAGGGCAAGGCAAGGCAAGGGAGAGATAAGCAAGACAATGAGAGTTCTAGAAAAAGAAGGGAAGGGAAGGCAAGGCTGGGCCTGGACAAATGGGTGGGGAAGTCAAGGTGGGGATGGCTGAGCAAATCAGTGCAGGGCAGTGGAGGGATGGAAGAGCGGGAATGGTCACTTAAGTTCATACAACATAACCTGTCAAATTCTTTGCACCCATGCCCACGCAGTAAAAGCAAAAAATCAATTGCTGCTTGATTTTGGAATATAGCATGTCTAATGCTGTCTACATCAATTAACGAGTCAGCTATCGCTATGTTGGTAGCATTACTAAACTTGGCCAACCAACAGCCAGGTTTGTTCAGGCTCCTGAGGCCTTGTGCACTTGCAAGCCCAGGAGCCGATGAAGAGGCAGTGATTATCTTGGCAGTGTTCCAGAACTCAGCTGTATCTCTGCAGGCAGAAGTAAAAGCATGTATGCTGTGAGTATGAGAGTGGTGAGTTCAGTTTTGTTGGCTCCATAGTGCAATTGTCATCTTTAGAGAAAAGAGGGTTACTTTCCCCAAAGTAGATGGACCACCTTTAATTGCCATTGGCACTCTGGTCCATGCTCAGTCCGCACAGATGAAGAAAATGCCCTGCGGGAGTTGCATATGCATACTAAAACTCAAGGTTAGTTTTAGTTTGTGATTGAATTACACCGGTGTGAAACACTTGGGTAGCATGGTGTTGTGGCATTGACCCACCAAGCCATAGGGCTATTCCTTGTGCTGAGAAATGTGAAGGTGGTACAGCTATGTGCATTCAAGGTGCCTAAAATCTGCAGTTCCTGTGGGGGTAAAGCAGGGAATTTCCCACGGGGAGACAATGTATCCGGGCAGGCTGAGGGTGAGGCCTATACTAGGCCTAACTCCATGTTTGTTATCTGCAGAAGCTGTTTGGAAATCGAATATAATTAGCTCACGATCCTCTACTGTAAAAACATGTAGCGTGGTGCCAGCTTTACCTGTCTGCCTATACAGCTTTAATAAGACAATTTAAATGCAATTGTTTTTGCCATGTAGACACATGTGCTTTACATCTCAAACCGTTTGTAATTATTTTTACAGAAAGCTGTCCTACCATCAGCAAGTTAAGCAGGTCTTAAATGCAATTTTCCAAGAACGTGCAGTGCTATCATCCCTGTGAGTAAAGCTGCATCTCGAAAACATCTTAATAAACTTACATTTATCTTAGAGGAGTGAACAGGCATTTTCCACATGACTGTAAATCTGCCACACTTTAGATTTATTTCTTGATATTATTTGCAAATGTTTAACTGCTGTATGATGAATTTTCAGTAGTTTCTTGTACGAAGAAAGTCAAAATAAGTTAAATTCTGCTGTATCTAAAACTCTTAAGGTATACTCTTAATCTTGTATCTAATTTTAGTAAATTTAAAGTTAAAAGAATGCAAAGGCATTCAGAGTGACTACCTCACTGAATTCAAAGGACTATTTTTCTTTCCATAGGTATACCTTAATCAGTATCTGTGTGCATACAAGTGTGAAAGTGCTGCAGCAAATGTACTAAGAATGTTGTTTGAGTCTTTTATGTCTTTTGAGTTTATAAGTCAGACCTGTCAACTTTAAGTTGATCAAAATTTATGTAAAGTCTGTTGGTTTTCAGTTTGATTAAGAAGTTGAATTTTGGTAACCTCTGAAAGAAAGAAAAGAGAAAACAGACGCTTGTAGTCGAGTGAAGAAAATTTCCATGTTTGTGAGTGGTGGTGTTGTTTAGTGAATTTGTAACAGCTGGCAGAGGGGTGTAACTTGCTGCCTCAGAGCCAGAACTGGCTGAGTAGCATCCTGAGGCCAATTCTGTAAAGCATTTTGTGGCCTAAGAGTCAGTTAGCCCCGTAATAACTTTAACAAAGGCAAGTTTAATTTTGTTTTCCTGTACATGTGTGTGAATTGTCTCTGTTAATTTGTATTTTATCAGCATGTAAGTCTGGGTAGAGGCACCTATGAGATAGGACTTATTTTTTAAGTGCTTGACATTAATTTTTGCTTTCAATGATGTTAACTTTAAGCTCTGTTAGATTTATCTTAATTTTAAGTGAAGTTAAAGTTTAAGTTCTGTCAAAACATGAAATTCTAGATGTGTTGTTAAAGTAATGATATGAATTTACTAAGCTTTTACAGAGAGCATTACCCAGAAAACATTATTTGATGCTATACATATGTGTCTCTTTGTTCACAGCTATTTGTAATTTGTTTATGGTACCATTGATTATTTAGTTAAAACTAAACCACAACGCCGATCTGCAAGAAGTATATTGCTTTAAAGAATTGATATTAATAGAAGCTTGTTTAGAAGATTTAGAGAGACCCTCTCAGGTAAGGCCTGGACACTGGCCAAGCCCTGGCCCTAAGCTGATCGGGTACTGAATCTTTAATCCCAGATGTTTCTACCCTAAAACTGCAATTGAGTCATTTTGGCTCACCAATTGGGCTTGGAGAGCTGGAACCCCTTTTCAGGTAAACTTGACAACCTTGCCCGGGAAAGGTCTTCAAGTCTCACCTGTAAAATGGGACTCTCCCGTGATTGTGGACTCTGGGTAGTAGCTAATAGTTAAATGGTTAATGATCTGTATATTTTTAAAGTACTGTTCTCTATCTCTTATGTATTGCACCTGTAGTTGTATCTGTTGCCTTAATTACCTTTGCTCATAATGCAAAACCCACAATTGAGTGTATAATAACAGTCTTGCTCTCACCTGTGCCAGCTCTAATCTGCACCTAAAACACTGGGGCTACCTGCTTTCCTTCCAATGCAGAAGAACTGTCATCTTGGTCCCAGAGCTCAGAAGACAAATGTGGATTGCCAGTCCAAAATCCTGTACATGCAAGAATTGATGCCAGAAAAAAGCTGCTGGGACAGACGGGTTTGGCTCCTATGGGCTTCCTCTTCCATGCTCCTGAAACGCTGCGGGTATGTGAAGGCCTTGAAGGCTTCCTGAGGGAAGCAGGCAGGGCAAGGCAAGTTGAAGAAATGCCACGAAAAGAGGGGTCTTGAATTCCAGGTGGGGGAGGGGTGAGCAAGGTCCTGCAAGGCAAGTGAAGGCTTTGAGGGCAACAGAAGGCAACTGCTGCATTTACAGGGCAAGGCAAGGCAAGGGAGAGATAAGCAAGACAATGAGAGTTCTAGAAAAAGAAGGGAAGGGAAGGGAAGGGAAGGCAAGGCTGGGCCTGGACAAATGGGTGGGGAAGTCAAGGTGGGGATGGCTGAGCAAATCAGTGCAGGGCAGTGGAGGGATGGAAGAGCGGGAATGGTCACTTAAGTTCATACAACATAACCTGTCAAATTCTTTGCACCCATGCCCACGCAGTAAAAGCAAAAAATCAATTGCTGCTTGATTTTGGAATATAGCATGTCTAATGCTGTCTACATCAATTAACAAGTCAGCTATCGCTATGCTGGTAGCATTACTAAACTTGGCCAACCAACAGCCAGGTTTGTTCAGGCTCCTGAGGCCTTGTGCACTTGCAAGCCCAGGAGCCGATGAAGAGGCAGTGATTATCTTGGCAGTGTTCCAGAACTCAGCTGTATCTCTGCAGGCAGAAGTAAAAGCATGTATGCTGTGAGTATGAGAGTGGTGAGTTCAGTTTTGTTGGCTCCATAGTGCAATTGTCATCTTTAGAGAAAAGAGGGTTACTTTCCCCAAAGTAGATGGACCACCTTTAATTGCCATTGGCACTCTGGTCCATGCTCAGTCCGCACAGATTAAGAAAATGCCCTGCGGGAGTTGCATATGTATACTAAAACTCAAGGTTAGTTTTAGTTTGTGATTGAATTACACCGGTGTGAAACACTTGGGTAGCATGGTGTTGTGGCATTGACCCACCAAGCCATAGGGCTATTCCTTGTGCTGAGAAATGTGAAGGTGGTACAGCTATGTGCATTCAAGGTGCCTAAAATCTGCAGTTCCTGTGGGGGTAAAGCAGGGAATTTCCCACGGGGAGACAATGTATCCGGGTAGGCTGAGGAGGCAGGGGTGCTGTTCCATAACTGTGGCAGTTCAGGGGTGGTGAGAAGGATGCCGATCAGACACTTTGTGAATGGCTTCTGAGGCGCAGCAGTGCTAAGGCATAAGGGATCTTGTCCAGTTGCCTTAGCCAGGGTCACCCAGATGTTTTGCTCCAGGGGGTGTATGGGTTGCAGGTATCCTGTTAAATCACAAACAGAAGAGCAGTTACCTCCCCCCTCTTCCTGCTCCCACCCATTACTCCTGCCGACGTAAGTGCGGAGTGGGTACTTGGCACCAGTGCCATTCCCCTGGAACAGTCATAGTAACCACCTTGTTTGCTTCTGCTCCTATCACCTCAAGTGGCGATAAGACCGGGTTTCTGGGGCGTGGTGGGGGGGGGGGTGGATACCATAGCTTGGCACCTGACAAGCAAGACTATGTGGGACTTTGAATGGATAGGGAGGGCAAAACCCACAGAGAAGACTGATCCTATAGTTCCAGTAGGGAGAATATGGGTAGAAGGAGCTGTGTTTTGAGTGCTTAAAGTGAACGGTCTTTCATTTTTCCAGTGTTTGTAACAGTGCAGCTGGAGAATAACTCATCTGAAATGCTGCCTTTTTCAGCCTAGAAATGAAACTCAAGATCCTTTCAGTATAGGAGATTAGATAAAAGTGGATCTTTACTGGAGCTCCAGGGACAGTTCCAGGAAGAATATCCACAAACGCCCACCCCTCCCCCCGGCTGAATACAGTCTTCTAGGTTTTAGGAAATTAGCATCATTGATCAAAAGCACCAATTCAGAGGACAAGTGGGGATGCAATTCCCCCCAGGTCAAGCCCCTTCTCTGGAGCCCCCCCACCCTTGGTACTAGTTGGACTTGTTGACTAAAATGTGTCTTGAAGATCTTGTTGTCAGGCTTGGTTCCCAGGAAGAAGCAAGACAGGAGAGGGGCCTTGTGCCCTCCAGGGCTTGGAGCTCTGCAATGAGTTTGGTCTTTCTGGCTGGGGAAAAACTACTGGCAAGGTCACAAATACAGAAAAGTAAAAAGGCAAAAATCACTTTGGCATCAGAAACAAAGGTAAAATTAATGTAAAAAGCAAGCTAAGATACATCTGAAAACTTCTCTGCTTTCTTCATCTTCCCCTTATGCAAAGAGGCTTTTGATTTGCAGGATTTTCATTTTATCCAAAGGCATTCATTCCATAGGTGCCAAAACCATCCCACAATGATAAGTGAAATATAGTCAGTAGGGACAATAGGGACTGGCATCCACCGCAAAGGAGAGGAAAGATCATTTCCAGAACACTAGTTTTATTTAACTGTGGTGAAAAGTGGGAGCTGAGTTTTGTTTAGAATTAGCCAGAAGAAGCTCTTAATTATTCTCTGCTGCTGCTGCTCTTATACCTTTTCATAATTACTGTGGCACATTAAGATTGGCTGCTAGCAAACAATGACAAGGCTGTCTAACAAACAATGGCAATTCAAGCAATAATACAATGAGCTATACTGATGCCTTCAGGTATTTCTAGTTTTTTACTCTTCATGTAGCTGTAACTTGCTGTAGTTCTGTGCTTCTTACAAAGTGCTAAAATCCCCTGTTCCCAGCACCTTTAGCCAAAACAAGACTCTCTGAGTACAGATTCAAGGACATATTCATTGCCTTAGGGCTTGAAAATATGTAAACAACTGTGAGATGGGGGGAGCAGGCCTGGGGTGGTTAACATCATCACCTGAGGGTACGATTGGAGAATTAAGGGCCAATATGCTAATGAAACAGAACTTATAAAAGGTGAAGAGCTCGTGACTCGGGGTCCATTTTGGGTGTCGTCCCCGACAGGGGACTTTGTTTGCCTGAATCTACCTTTAAGGCCTCTGCAGGCCTTAAATAAATTGTCTGCTTTTTATACTCCTAATTTGTCTTGGCCTCTGTTTCAGGTAGCCTGTCTTTTAGGCTACAATACAAGCAAAAGTAGAGTTGGTTACAAAAACCGGATGTGCTAGGAAGGCCGGAAGTTGGTATGACAGAGTTAAAAATTGGATGTGCTAGGGAGACCGGAAGTTTTAACCACAGAGTTAAAACTGAAGGTGCTAGGAAGACCGGAAGTTTTGTATCATAGAGTTGAATCGGAGTGTGCTAGGGAGACCGGAAGTTTTAATCACAGAGTTGAAACTGAAGGTGCTAGGAAAACCGGAAGGAGGAAGTGGAGTCAAGCAAGAAAGTTTTCTTCATTCTCTTTTCTTCATTATCTCGTGGACATGCACAACAAGCACAGGACCAAATATGGCAGGGCCTTTGACATGAATTCAGTCGCAGACACAAGCAGTAAGCAGGTCTAGGGTAGGGAATGGGCATGAAAGGGAATGCACAGCAATGGTGGTTTAGCAAGGCAAGACAGGTGAGGTTCATAGATTGCTGGCAGGCGGAAGTGGCCAGGAAAGACTGATTTGACTGGCCTTGCTCTCACCTGCACCATCTCTAATCTGCACCTAAAACACTGGGGCTACCTGCTTTCCTTCCAATGCAGAAGAACTGTCATTTTGGTTCCGGAGCCCAGAAGACAAATGTGGATTGCCTGTCCAAAATTCCATACATGCAAGAATTGATGCCAGGCAAAAGCTGCTGGGACAGACAGGTCTGGCTTCACGTGACCTCCTATGGGCTTCCTCTTCCATGCTCCTGAAACACTGCGGGTATGTGAAGGCCTTGAAGGCTTCCTGAGGGAAGCAGGCAGGGCAAGGCAAGTTGAAGAATTGTCACGAAAAGAAGGGTCTTGAATTCCAGGTGGGGGAGGGGTGAGCAAGGTCCTGCAAGGCAAGTGAGGGCTTTGAGGGCAACAGAAGGCAACTGCTGTGTTTACAGGGCAAGGCAAGGCAAGGGGGAGGTAGGCAAGGCAATGAGAGTCCCAGAAGGAGAAGGGAAGGCAAGGCTGGGCCTGGACAAATGGGTGGGGAAGTCAAGGTGGGGATGGCCGAGCAAGTCAGTGCAGGGCAGTGGAGGGATGGAAGAGCGGGAATGGTCACTTAAGTTCATACAACATAACCTGTCAAATTCTTTGCACCCATGCCCACGCAGTAAAAGCAAAAAATCAATTGCTGCTTGATTTTGGAATATAGCATGTCTAATGCTGTCTACATCAATTAACGAGTCAGCTATCGCTATGCTGGTAGCATTACTAAACTTGGCCAACCAACAGCCAGGTTTGTTCAGGCTCCTGAGGCCTTGTGCACTTGCAAGCCCAGGAGCCGATGAAGTGGCAGTGTTCCAGAACTCAGCTGTATCTCTGCAGGCAGAAGTAAAAGCATGTATGCTGTGAGTATGAGAGTGGTGAGTTCAGTTTTGTTGGCTCCATAGTGCAATTGTCATCTTTAGAGAAAAGAGGGTTACTTTCCCCAAAGTAGATGGACCACCTTTAATTGCCATTGGCACTCTGGTCCATGCTCAGTCCGCACAGATTAAGAAAATGCCCTGCGGGAGTTGCATATGTATACTAAAACTCAAGGTTAGTTTTAGTTTGTGATTGAATTACACCGGTGTGAAACACTCGGGTAGCATGGTGTTGTGGCATTGACCCACCAAGCCATAGGGCTATTCCTTGTGCTGAGAAATGTGAAGGTGGTACAGCTATGTGCATTCAAGGTGCCTAAAATCTGCAGTTCCTGTGGGGGTAAAGCAGGGAATTTCCCACGGGGAGACAATGTATCCGGGCAGGCTGAGGAGGCAGGGGTGCTGTTCCATAACTGTGGCAGTTCAGGGGTGGTGAGAAGGATGCCGATCAGACACTTTGTGAATGGCTTCTGAGGCGCAGCAGTGCTAAGGCATAAGGGATCTTGTCCAGTTGCCTTAGCCAGGGTCACCCAGATGTTTTGCTCCAGGGGGTGTATGGGTTGCAGGTATCCTGTTAAATCACAAACAGAAGAGCAGTTACCTCCCCCCTCTTCCTGCTCCCACCCATTACTCCTGCCGACGTAAGTGCGGAGTGGGTACTTGGCACCAGTGCCATTCCCCTGGAACAGTCATAGTAACCACCTTGTTTGCTTCTGCTCCTATCACCTCAAGTGGCGATAAGACCGGGTTTCTGGGGCGTGGTGGGGGGGGGGGTGGATACCATAGCTTGGCACCTGACAAGCAAGACTATGTGGGACTTTGAATGGATAGGGAGGGCAAAACCCACAGAGAAGACTGATCCTATAGTTCCAGTAGGGAGAATATGGGTAGAAGGAGCTGTGTTTTGAGTGCTTAAAGTGAATGGTCTTTCATTTTTCCAGTGTTTGTAACAGTGCAGCTGGAGAATAACTCATCTGAAATGCTGCCTTTTTCAGCCTAGAAATGAAACTCAAGATCCTTTCAGTATAGGAGATAAGATAAAAGTGGATCTTTACTGGAGCTCCAGGGACAGTTCCAGGAAGAACATCCACAAACGCCCACCCCTCCCCCCGGCTGAATACAGTCTTCTAGGTTTTAGGAAATTAGCATCATTGATCAAAAGCACCAATTCAGAGGACAAGTGGGGATGCAATTCCCCCCAGGTCAAGCCCCTTCTCTGGAGCCCCCCCACCCTTGGTACTAGTTGGACTTGTTGACTAAAATGTGTCTTGAAGATCTTGTTGTCAGGCTTGGTTCCCAGGAAGAAGCAAGACAGGAGAGGGGCCTTGTGCCCTCCAGGGCTTGGAGCTCTGCAATGAGTTTGGTCTTTCTGGCTGGGGAAAAACTACTGGCAAGGTCACAAATACAGAAAAGTAAAAAGGCAAAAATCACTTTGGCATCAGAAGCAAAGGTAAAATTAATGTAAAAAGCAAGCTAAGATACATCTGAAAACTTCTCTGCTTTCTTCATCTTCCCCTTATGCAAAGAGGCTTTTGATTTGCAGGATTTTCATTTTATCCAAAGGCATTCATTCCATAGGTGCCAAAACCATCCCACAATGATAAGTGAAATATAGTCAGTAGGGACAATAGGGACTGGCATCCACCGCAAAGGAGAGGAAAGATCATTTCCAGAACACTAGTTTTATTTAACTGTGGTGAAAAGTGGGAGCTGAGTTTTGTTTAGAATTAGCCAGAAGAAGCTCTTAATTATTCTCTGCTGCTGCTGCTCTTATACCTTTTCATAATTACTGTGGCACATTAAGATTGGCTGCTAGCAAACAATGACAAGGCTGTCTAACAAACAATGGCAATTCAAGCAATAATACAATGAGCTATACTGATGCCTTCAGGTATTTCTAGTTTTTTACTCTTCATGTAGCTGTAACTTGCTGTAGTTCTGTGCTTCTTACAAAGTGCTAAAATCCCCTGTTCCCAGCACCTTTAGCCAAAACAAGACTCTCTGAGTACAGATTCAAGGACATATTCATTGCCTTAGGGCTTGAAAATATGTAAACAACTGTGAGATGGGGGGAGCAGGCCTGGGGTGGTTAACATCATCACCTGAGGGTACGATTGGAGAATTAAGGGCCAATATGCTAATGAAACAGAACCTATAAAAGGTGAAGAGCTCGTGACTCGGGGTCCATTTTGGGTGTCGTCCCCGACAGGGGACTTTGTTTGCCTGAATCTACCTTTAAGGCCTCTGCAGGCCTTAAATAAATTGTCTGCTTTTTATACTCCTAATTTGTCTTGGCCTCTGTTTCAGGTAGCCTGTCTTTTAGGCTACAATACAAGCAAAAGTAGAGTTGGTTACAAAAACCGGATGTGCTAGGAAGGCCGGAAGTTGGTATGACAGAGTTAAAAATTGGATGTGCTAGGGAGACCGGAAGTTTTAACCACAGAGTTAAAACTGAAGGTGCTAGGAAGACCGGAAGTTTTGTATCATAGAGTTGAATCGGAGTGTGCTAGGGAGACCGGAAGTTTTAATCACAGAGTTGAAACTGAAGGTGCTAGGAAAACCGGAAGGAGGAAGTGGAGTCAAGCAAGAAAGTTTTCTTCATTCTCTTTTCTTCATTATCTCGTGGACATGCACAACAAGCACAGGACCAAATATGGCAGGGCCTTTGACATGAATTCAGTCGCAGACACAAGCAGTAAGCAGGTCTAGGGTAGGGAATGGGCATGAAAGGGAATGCACAGCAATGGTGGTTTAGCAAGGCAAGACAGGTGAGGTTCATAGATTGCTGGCAGGCGGAAGTGGCCAGGAAAGACTGATTTGACTGGCCTTGCTCTCACCTGCACCATCTCTAATCTGCACCTAAAACACTGGGGCTACCTGCTTTCCTTCCAATGCAGAAGAACTGTCATTTTGGTTCCGGAGCCCAGAAGACAAATGTGGATTGCCTGTCCAAAATTCCATACATGCAAGAATTGATGCCAGGCAAAAGCTGCTGGGACAGACAGGTCTGGCTTCACGTGACCTCCTATGGGCTTCCTCTTCCATGCTCCTGAAACACTGCGGGTATGTGAAGGCCTTGAAGGCTTCCTGAGGGAAGCAGGCAGGGCAAGGCAAGTTGAAGAATTGTCACGAAAAGAAGGGTCTTGAATTCCAGGTGGGGGAGGGGTGAGCAAGGTCCTGCAAGGCAAGTGAGGGCTTTGAGGGCAACAGAAGGCAACTGCTGTGTTTACAGGGCAAGGCAAGGCAAGGGGGAGGTAGGCAAGGCAATGAGAGTCCCAGAAGGAGAAGGGAAGGGAAGGCTGGGCCTGGACAAATGGGTGGGGAAGTCAAGGTGGGGATGGCCGAGCAAGTCAGTGCAGGGCAGTGGAGGGATGGAAGAGCGGGAATGGTCACTTAAGTTCATACAACATAACCTGTCAAATTCTTTGCACCCATGCCCACGCAGTAAAAGCAAAAAATCAATTGCTGCTTGATTTTGGAATATAGCATGTCTAATGCTGTCTACATCAATTAACGAGTCAGCTATCGCTATGCTGGTAGCATTACTAAACTTGGCCAACCAACAGCCAGGTTTGTTCAGGCTCCTGAGGCCTTGTGCACTTGCAAGCCCAGGAGCCGATGAAGAGGCAGTGATTATCTTGGCAGTGTTCCAGAACTCAGCTGTATCTCTGCAGGCAGAAGTAAAAGCATGTATGCTGTGAGTATGAGAGTGGTGAGTTCAGTTTTGTTGGCTCCATAGTGCAATTGTCATCTTTAGAGAAAAGAGGGTTACTTTCCCCAAAGTAGATGGACCACCTTTAATTGCCATTGGCACTCTGGTCCATGCTCAGTCCGCACAGATTAAGAAAATGCCCTGCGGGAGTTGCATATGTATACTAAAACTCAAGGTTAGTTTTAGTTTGTGATTGAATTACACCGGTGTGAAACACTTGGGTAGCATGGTGTTGTGGCATTGACCCACCAAGCCATAGGGCTATTCCTTGTGCTGAGAAATGTGAAGGTGGTACAGCTATGTGCATTCAAGGTGCCTAAAATCTGCAGTTCCTGTGGGGGTAAAGCAGGGAATTTCCCACGGGGAGACAATGTATCCGGGCAGGCTGAGGAGGCAGGGGTGCTGTTCCATAACTGTGGCAGTTCAGGGGTGGTGAGAAGGATGCCGATCAGACACTTTGTGAATGGCTTCTGAGGCGCAGCAGTGCTAAGGCATAAGGGATCTTGTCCAGTTGCCTTAGCCAGGGTCACCCAGATGTTTTGCTCCAGGGGGTGTATGGGTTGCAGGTATCCTGTTAAATCACAAACAGAAGAGCAGTTACCTCCCCCCTCTTCCTGCTCCCACCCATTACTCCTGCCGACGTAAGTGCGGAGTGGGTACTTGGCACCAGTGCCATTCCCCTGGAACAGTCATAGTAACCACCTTGTTTGCTTCTGCTCCTATCACCTCAAGTGGCGATAAGACCGGGTTTCTGGGGCGTGGTGGGGGGGGGGGTGGATACCATAGCTTGGCACCTGACAAGCAAGACTATGTGGGACTTTGAATGGATAGGGAGGGCAAAACCCACAGAGAAGACTGATCCTATAGTTCCAGTAGGGAGAATATGGGTAGAAGGAGCTGTGTTTTGAGTGCTTAAAGTGAATGGTCTTTCATTTTTCCAGTGTTTGTAACAGTGCAGCTGGAGAATAACTCATCTGAAATGCTGCCTTTTTCAGCCTAGAAATGAAACTCAAGATCCTTTCAGTATAGGAGATAAGATAAAAGTGGATCTTTACTGGAGCTCCAGGGACAGTTCCAGGAAGAACATCCACAAACGCCCACCCCTCCCCCCGGCTGAATACAGTCTTCTAGGTTTTAGGAAATTAGCATCATTGATCAAAAGCACCAATTCAGAGGACAAGTGGGGATGCAATTCCCCCCAGGTCAAGCCCCTTCTCTGGAGCCCCCCCACCCTTGGTACTAGTTGGACTTGTTGACTAAAATGTGTCTTGAAGATCTTGTTGTCAGGCTTGGTTCCCAGGAAGAAGCAAGACAGGAGAGGGGCCTTGTGCCCTCCAGGGCTTGGAGCTCTGCAATGAGTTTGGTCTTTCTGGCTGGGGAAAAACTACTGGCAAGGTCACAAATACAGAAAAGTAAAAAGGCAAAAATCACTTTGGCATCAGAAGCAAAGGTAAAATTAATGTAAAAAGCAAGCTAAGATACATCTGAAAACTTCTCTGCTTTCTTCATCTTCCCCTTATGCAAAGAGGCTTTTGATTTGCAGGATTTTCATTTTATCCAAAGGCATTCATTCCATAGGTGCCAAAACCATCCCACAATGATAAGTGAAATATAGTCAGTAGGGACAATAGGGACTGGCATCCACCGCAAAGGAGAGGAAAGATCATTTCCAGAACAATAGTTTTATTTAACTGTGGTGAAAAGTGGGAGCTGAGTTTTGTTTAGAATTAGCCAGAAGAAGCTCTTAATTATTCTCTGCTGCTGCTGCTCTTATACCTTTTCATAATTACTGTGGCACATTAAGATTGGCTGCTAGCAAACAATGACAAGGCTGTCTAACAAACAATGGCAATTCAAGCAATAATACAATGAGCTATACTGATGCCTTCAGGTATTTCTAGTTTTTTACTCTTCATGTAGCTGTAACTTGCTGTAGTTCTGTGCTTCTTACAAAGTGCTAAAATCCCCTGTTCCCAGCACCTTTAGCCAAAACAAGACTCTCTGAGTACAGATTCAAGGACATATTCATTGCCTTAGGGCTTGAAAATATGTAAACAACTGTGAGATGGGGGGAGCAGGCCTGGGGTGGTTAACATCATCACCTGAGGGTACGATTGGAGAATTAAGGGCCAATATGCTAATGAAACAGAACTTATAAAAGGTGAAGAGCTCGTGACTCGGGGTCCATTTTGGGTGTCGTCCCCGACAGGGGACTTTGTTTGCCTGAATCTACCTTTAAGGCCTCTGCAGGCCTTAAATAAATTGTCTGCTTTTTATACTCCTAATTTGTCTTGGCCTCTGTTTCAGGTAGCCTGTCTTTTAGGCTACAATACAAGCAAAAGTAGAGTTGGTTACAAAAACCGGATGTGCTAGGAAGGCCGGAAGTTGGTA
>JAXCHO010000179.1:2500-197674 GCA_036630365.1 Acanthiza pusilla | reverse complement strand
TCCTAGGCCGCGGCCTAAGCCCTGCACCCTAAACCCTACGCCGCGCCCTAACCCCTGCACCCTAAACCCTAGTCCGCGCCCTAACCCCTGCACCCTAAACCCTACGCTGCGCCCTAAGCCCTGCACCCTAAACCCTAGGCCGCGCCCCAAGCCCTGCACCCTAAACCCTAGTCCGTGCCCTAAGCCCTGCACCCTAAAACCTATGCTGCGCCCTAAGCCCTGCACCCTAAACCCTAGGCCGCGCCCGAACCCCTGCACCCTAAACCCTAGGCCGCGCCCCAACCCCTTCAACCTAAACCCTAGGCCGCGCCCTAAGCCCTGCACCCTAAACCCTAGGCCGCGCGCAAACCCCTGCACCCAAAACCCTAGGCCGCGCCCTAAGCCCTGCACCCTAAACCCTAGGCCGCGCCCTAACCCCTGCACCCTAAACCCTAGGACGCGCCCTAACCCTTGCCCTGCACCCTAAACCCTAGGCCGCGCCCTAACCCCTGCACCCTAAACCCTAGGCCGCGCCCAAAGCCCTGCACCCTAAACCCTATGCTGCGCCCTAAGCCCTGCACCCTAAACCCTAGGCCGCGCCCTAACCCCTGCACCCTAAACCCTAGGCCGCGACCTAACACCTGCACCCTAAACCCTAGGCCGCGCCCTAACCCCTGCACCCTAAACCCTAGGCCGCACCCAAACCCCTGCACCCTAAACCCTAGGCCGCCCCCAAACCCCTGCACCCTAAACCCTAGGCCGCGCCCTAACCCCTGCACCCTAAACCCTAGGCCGCGCCCAAAGTCCTGCACCCTAAACCCTAGGCCGCGCCCTAACCCCTGCACCTTAAACTCTAGGCCGCGCCCTAACCCCTGCACCCTAAACCCTAGGCCGCGCCCTAACCCCTGCACCCTAAACCCTAGGCCGCGCCCTAACCCCTGCACCCGAAACCCTAGGCCGCGCCCTAACCCCTGCACCCTAAACCCCAGGCCGAGCCCTAACCCCTGCACCCTAAACCCTAGGCCGCGCCCTAAGCCCTGCACCCTAAACCCTAGGCCGAGCCCTAAGCCCTGCACCCTAAACCCTAGGCCGCGCCCTAAGCCCTGCACCCTAAACCCTAGGCCGCGCCCTAAGCCCTGCACCCTAAACCCTAGTCCGCGCCGTAACCCCTGCACCCTAAACCATAGTCCGCGCCCTAAGCCCTGCACCCTAAACCCTAGGCCGCGCCCTAAGCCCTGCACCCTAAACCCTACGCCGCGCCCTAACCCCTGCACCCTAAACCCTAGGCCGCGCCCTAACCCCTGCACCCTAAACCCTAGGCCGCGCCCTAACCCCTGCAACCTAAACCCTAGGCCGCGCCCTAACCCCTGCACCCTAAACCCTAGGCCGCGCCCTAAGCCCTGCACCCTAAACCCTAGGCCGCGCCCTAACCCCTGCACCCTAAACCCTAGGCCGCGCCCTAACCCCTGCACCCTAAACCCTAGGCCGAGCCCTAAGCCCTGCACCCTAAACCCTAGTCCGCGCCCTAAGCCCTGCACCCTAAACCCTAGGCCGAGCCCTAAGCCCTGAACCCCAAACCCTAGGCCGCGCCCTAACCCCTGCACCCTAAACCCTAGGCCGCGCCCTAACCCCTGCACCCTAAACCCTAGTCCGCGTCCTAACCCCTGCACGCTAAACCATAGGCCGCGCCCTAAGCCCTGCACCCTAAACCCTAGGCCGCGCCCTAAGCCCTGCACCCTAAACCCTAGGCCGCGCCCTAACCCCTGCACCCTAAACCATATGCGGCGCCCTAACACCTGCACCCAAAACCCTAGGCCGTGCCCTAAGCCCTGCACCCTAAACCCTAGGCCGTGCCCCTAACCCCTGCACCCTAAACCCTAGGCCGCGCCCTAACCCCTGCACCCTAAACCCTAGGCCGCGCCCTACGCCCTGCACCCTAAACCCTAGGCCGCGCCCAAACCCCTGCACCCTAAACCCTACGCCGCGCCCTAAGACCTGCACCCTAAACCCTAGGCCGCGCCCTAACCCCTGCACCCTAAACCCTAGGCCGCGCCCTAAGCCCTGCACCCTAAACCCTAGGCCGCGCCCAAACCCCTGCACCCTAAACCCTAGGCCGCACCCTAAGCCCTGCACCCTAAACCCTTTGTGGCGCCTGAACACCTGCACCCTAAACCCTAGGCCGCGCCCTAACCCCTGCACCCTAAACCGTATGCGGCGCCCTAACACCTGCACCAAAAACCCTAGTCCGCGCCGTAAGCCCTGCACCTTAAACCCTAGGCCACGCCCTAAGCCCTGCACCCTAAACCCTAGTCCGCGCCCTAAGCCCTGCACCCTAAACCCTAGGCCGCGCCCTAACCCCTGCACCCTAAACCCTAGGCCGCGCCCTAAGCCCTGCACCCTAAACCCTACGCCGCGCCCTAACCCCTGCACCCTAAACCCTAGGCCATGCCCTAACCCCTGCACCCTAAACCCTAGGCCGCGCCCTAACCCCTGCACCCTAAACCCTAGGCCGCGCCCTAACCCCTGCACCCTAAACCCTACGCCGCGCCCTAAGCCCTGCACCCTAAACCCTATGCTGCGCCCTAAGCCCTGCACCCTAAACCCTAGTCCGTGCCCTAAGCCCTGCACCCTAAACCCTATGCTGCGCCCTAACCCCTGCACCCTAAACCCTAGGCCGCGCCCTAACCCCTGCACCCTAAACCCTAGTCCGCGCCCTAACCCCTGCACCCTAAACCATAGGCCGCGCCCTAAGCCCTGCACCATAAACCCTAGGCCGCGCCCTAACCCCTGCACCCTAAACCCTAGGCCGCGCCCTAACCCCTGCACCCTAAACCATATGCGGCGCCCTAACACCTGCACCCAAAACCCTAGGCCGTGCCCTAAGCCCTGCACCCTAAACCCTAGGCCGTGCCCTAACCCCTTCACCCTAAACCCTACGCCGCGCCCTAACCCCTGCACCCTAAACCCTAGGCCGCGGCCTAAGCCCTGCACCCTAAACCCTACGCCGCGCCCTAACCCCTGCACCCTAAACCCTAGTCCGCGCCCTAACCCCTGCACCCTAAACCCTACGCTGCGCCCTAAGCCCTGCACCCTAAACCCTAGGCCGCGCCCCAAGCCCTGCACCCTAAACCCTAGTCCGTGCCCTAAGCCCTGCACCCTAAAACCTATGCTGCGCCCTAAGCCCTGCACCCTAAACCCTAGGCCGCGCCCTAAGCCCTGCACCCTAAACCCTAGGCCGCGCCCGAACCCCTGCACCCTAAACCCTAGGCCGCGCCCCAACCCCTTCAACCTAAACCCTAGGCCGCGCCCTAAGCCCTGCACCCTAAACCCTAGGCCGCGCGCAAACCCCTGCACCCAAAACCCTAGGCCGCGCCCTAAGCCCTGCACCCTAAACCCTAGGCCGCGCCCTAACCCCTGCACCCTAAACCCTAGGCCGCGCCCTAAGCCCTGCACCCTAAACCCTAGGCCGCGCCCTAACCCCTGCACCCTAAACCCTAGGCCGCGCCCAAAGCCCTGCACCCTAAACCCTATGCTGCGCCCTAAGCCCTGCACCCTAAACCCTAGGCCGCGCCCTAACCCCTGCACCCTAAACCCTAGGCCGCGACCTAACACCTGCACCCTAAACCCTAGGCCGCGCCCTAACCCCTGCACCCTAAACCCTAGGCCGCACCCAAACCCCTGCACCCTAAACCCTAGGCCGCCCCCAAACCCCTGCACCCTAAACCCTAGGCCGCGCCCTAACCCCTGCACCCTAAACCCTAGGCCGCGCCCAAAGTCCTGCACCCTAAACCCTAGGCCGCGCCCTAACCCCTGCACCTTAAACTCTAGGCCGCGCCCTAACCCCTGCACCCTAAACCCTAGGCCGCGCCCTAACCCCTGCACCCTAAACCCTAGGCCGCGCCCTAACCCCTGCACCCAAAACCCTAGGCCGCGCCCTAACCCCTGCACCCTAAACCCCAGGCCGAGCCCTAACCCCTGCACCCTAAACCCTAGGCCGCGCCCTAAGCCCTGCACCCTAAACCCTAGGCCGAGCCCTAAGCCCTGCACCCTAAACCCTAGGCCGCGCCCTAAGCCCTGCACCCTAAACCCTAGGCCGCGCCCTAAGCCCTGCACCCTAAACCCTAGTCCGCGCCCTAACCCCTGCACCCTAAACCATAGTCCGCGCCCTAAGCCCTGCACCCTAAACCCTAGGCCGCGCCTTAAGCCCTGCACCCTAAACCCTACGCCGCGCCCTAACCCCTGCACCCTAAACCCTAGGCCGCGCCCTAACCCCTGCACCCTAAACCCTAGGCCGCGCCCTAACCCCTGCAACCTAAACCCTAGGCCGCGCCCTAACCCCTGCACCCTAAACCCTAGGCCGCGCCCTAAGCCCTGCACCCTAAACCCTAGGCCGCGCCCTAACCCCTGCACCCTAAACCCTAGGCCGCGCCCTAACCCCTGCACCCTAAACCCTAGGCCGAGCCCTAAGCCCTGCACCCTAAACCCTAGTCCGCGCCCTAAGCCCTGCACCCTAAACCCTAGGCCGAGCCCTAAGCCCTGAACCCCAAACCCTAGGCCGCGCCCTAACCCCTGCACCCTAAACCCTAGGCCGCGCCCTAACCCCTGCACCCTAAACCCTAGTCCGCGTCCTAACCCCTGCACCCTAAACCATAGGCCGCGCCCTAAGCCCTGCACCCTAAACCCTAGGCCGCGCCCTAAGCCCTGCACCCTAAACCCTAGGCCGCGCCCTAACCCCTGCACCCTAAACCATATGCGGCGCCCTAACACCTGCACCCAAAACCCTAGGCCGTGCCCTAAGCCCTGCACCCTAAACCCTAGGCCGTGCCCTAACCCCTGCACCCTAAACCCTAGGCCGCGCCCTAACCCCTGCACCCTAAACCCTAGGCCGCGCCCTACGCCCTGCACCCTAAACCCTAGGCCGCGCCCAAACCCCTGCACCCTAAACCCTACGCCGCGCCCTAAGACCTGCACCCTAAACCCTATGCTGCGACCTAAGCCCTGCACCCTAAACCCTAGGCCGCGCCCTAAGCCCTGCACCCTAAACCCTAGGCCGCGCCCTAACCCCTGCACCCTAAACCCTAGGCCGCGCCCAAACCCCTGCACCCTAAACCCTAGGCCGCACCCTAAGCCCTGCACCCTAAACCCTTTGTGGCGCCTGAACACCTGCACCTTAAACCCTAGGCCGCGCCCTAACCCCTGCACCCTAAACCGTATGCGGCGCCCTAACACCTGCACCAAAAACCCTAGTCCGCGCCGTAAGCCCTGCACCTTAAACCCTAGGCCACGCCCTAAGCCCTGCACCCTAAACCCTAGTCCGCGCCCTAAGCCCTGCGCCCTAAACCCTAGGCCGCGCCCTAAGCCCTGCACCCTAAACCCTAGGCCGCGCCCTAAGCCCTGCACCCTAAACCCTACGCCGCGCCCTAACCCCTGCACCCTAAACCCTAGGCCATGCCCTAACCCCTGCACCCTAAACCCTAGGCCGCGCCCTAACCCCTGCACCCTAAACCCTAGGCCGCGCCCTAACCCCTGCACCCTAAACCCTACGCCGCGCCCTAAGCCCTGCACCCTAAACCCTATGCTGCGCCCTAAGCCCTGCACCCTAAACCCTAGTCCGTGCCCTAAGCCCTGCACCCTAAACCCTATGCTGCGCCCTAACCCCTGCACCCTAAACCCTAGGCCGCGCCCTAACCCCTGCACCCTAAACCCTAGTCCGCGCCCTAACCCCTGCACCCTAAACCATAGGCCGCGCCCTAACCCCTGCACCATAAACCCTAGGCCGCGCCCTAACCCCTGCACCCTAAACCCTAGGCCGCGCCCTAACCCCTGCACCCTAAACCATATGCGGCGCCCTAACACCTGCACCCAAAACCCTAGGCCGTGCCCTAAGCCCTGCACCCTAAACCCTAGGCCGTGCCCTAACCCCTTCACCCTAAACCCTACGCCGCGCCCTAACCCCTGCACCCTAAACCCTAGGCCGCGGCCTAAGCCCTGCACCCTAAACCCTACGCCGCGCCCTAACCCCTGCACCCTAAACCCTAGGCCGCGCCCTAACCCCTGCACCCTAAACCATATGCGGCGCCCTAACACCTGCACCCAAAACCCTAGGCCGTGCCCTAAGCCCTGCACCCTAAACCCTAGGCCGTGCCCTAACCCCTTCACCCTAAACCCTACGCCGCGCCCTAACCCCTGCACCCTAAACCCTAGGCCGCGGCCTAAGCCCTGCACCCTAAACCCTACGCCGCGCCCTAACCCCTGCACCCTAAACCCTAGTCCGCGCCCTAACCCCTGCACCCTAAACCCTACGCTGCGCCCTAAGCCCTGCACCCTAAACCCTAGGCCGCGCCCCAAGCCCTGCACCCTAAACCCTAGTCCGTGCCCTAAGCCCTGCACCCTAAAACCTATGCTGCGCCCTAAGCCCTGCACCCTAAACCCTAGGCCGCGCCCGAACCCCTGCACCCTAAACCCTAGGCCGCGCCCCAACCCCTTCAACCTAAACCCTAGGCCGCGCCCTAAGCCCTGCACCCTAAACCCTAGGCCGCGCGCAAACCCCTGCACCCAAAACCCTAGGCCGCGCCCTAAGCCCTGCACCCTAAACCCTAGGCCGCGCCCTAACCCCTGCACCCTAAACCCTAGGACGCGCCCTAAGCCCTGCACCCTAAACCCTAGGCCGCGCCCTAACCCCTGCACCCTAAACCCTAGGCCGCGCCCAAAGCCCTGCACCCTAAACCCTATGCTGCGCCCTAAGCCCTGCACCCTAAACCCTAGGCCGCGCCCTAACCCCTGCACCCTAAACCCTAGGCCGCGACCTAACACCTGCACCCTAAACCCTAGGCCGCGCCCTAACCCCTGCACCCTAAACCCTAGGCCGCACCCAAACCCCTGCACCCTAAACCCTAGGCCGCCCCCAAACCCCTGCACCCTAAACCCTAGGCCGCGCCCTAACCCCTGCACCCTAAACCCTAGGCCGCGCCCAAAGTCCTGCACCCTAAACCCTAGGCCGCGCCCTAACCCCTGCACCTTAAACTCTAGGCCGCGCCCTAACCCCTGCACCCTAAACCCTAGGCCGCGCCCTAACCCCTGCACCCTAAACCCTAGGCCGCGCCCTAACCCCTGCACCCGAAACCCTAGGCCGCGCCCTAACCCCTGCACCCTAAACCCCAGGCCGAGCCCTAACCCCTGCACCCTAAACCCTAGGCCGCGCCCTAAGCCCTGCACCCTAAACCCTAGGCCGAGCCCTAAGCCCTGCACCCTAAACCCTAGGCCGCGCCCTAAGCCCTGCACCCTAAACCCTAGGCCGCGCCCTAAGCCCTGCACCCTAAACCCTAGTCCGCGCCCTAACCCCTGCACCCTAAACCATAGTCCGCGCCCTAAGCCCTGCACCCTAAACCCTAGGCCGCGCCCTAAGCCCTGCACCCTAAACCCTACGCCGCGCCCTAACCCCTGCACCCTAAACCCTAGGCCGCGCCCTAACCCCTGCACCCTAAACCCTAGGCCGCGCCCTAACCCCTGCAACCTAAACCCTAGGCCGCGCCCTAACCCCTGCACCCTAAACCCTAGGCCGCGCCCTAAGCCCTGCACCCTAAACCCTAGGCCGCGCCCTAACCCCTGCACCCTAAACCCTAGGCCGCGCCCTAACCCCTGCACCCTAAACCCTAGGCCGAGCCCTAAGCCCTGCACCCTAAACCCTAGTCCGCGCCCTAAGCCCTGCACCCTAAACCCTAGGCCGAGCCCTAAGCCCTGAACCCCAAACCCTAGGCCGCGCCCTAACCCCTGCACCCTAAACCCTAGGCCGCGCCCTAACCCCTGCACCCTAAACCCTAGTCCGCGTCCTAACCCCTGCACGCTAAACCATAGGCCGCGCCCTAAGCCCTGCACCCTAAACCCTAGGCCGCGCCCTAAGCCCTGCACCCTAAACCCTAGGCCGCGCCCTAACCCCTGCACCCTAAACCATATGCGGCGCCCTAACACCTGCACCCAAAACCCTAGGCCGTGCCCTAAGCCCTGCACCCTAAACCCTAGGCCGTGCCCTAACCCCTGCACCCTAAACCCTAGGCCGCGCCCTAACCCCTGCACCCTAAACCCTAGGCCGCGCCCTACGCCCTGCACCCTAAACCCTAGGGCGCGCCCAAACCCCTGCACCCTAAACCCTACGCCGCGCCCTAAGACCTGCACCCTAAACCCTAGGCCGCGCCCTAACCCCTGCACCCTAAACCCTAGGCCGCGCCCTAAGCCCTGCACCCTAAACCCTAGGCCGCGCCCAAACCCCTGCACCCTAAACCCTAGGCCGCACCCTAAGCCCTGCACCCTAAACCCTTTGTGGCGCCTGAACACCTGCACCCTAAACCCTAGGCCGCGCCCTAACCCCTGCACCCTAAACCGTATGCGGCGCCCTAACACCTGCACCAAAAACCCTAGTCCGCGCCGTAAGCCCTGCACCTTAAACCCTAGGCCACGCCCTAAGCCCTGCACCCTAAACCCTAGTCCGCGCCCTAAGCCCTGCACCCTAAACCCTAGGCCGCGCCCTAACCCCTGCACCCTAAACCCTAGGCCGCGCCCTAAGCCCTGCACCCTAAACCCTACGCCGCGCCCTAACCCCTGCACCCTAAACCCTAGGCCATGCCCTAACCCCTGCACCCTAAACCCTAGGCCGCGCCCTAACCCCTGCACCCTAAACCCTAGGCCGCGCCCTAACCCCTGCACCCTAAACCCTACGCCGCGCCCTAAGCCCTGCACCCTAAACCCTATGCTGCGCCCTAAGCCCTGCACCCTAAACCCTAGTCCGTGCCCTAAGCCCTGCACCCTAAACCCTATGCTGCGCCCTAACCCCTGCACCCTAAACCCTAGGCCGCGCCCTAACCCCTGCACCCTAAACCCTAGTCCGCGCCCTAACCCCTGCACCCTAAACCATAGGCCGCGCCCTAAGCCCTGCACCATAAACCCTAGGCCGCGCCCTAACCCCTGCACCCTAAACCCTAGGCCGCGCCCTAACCCCTGCACCCTAAACCATATGCGGCGCCCTAACACCTGCACCCAAAACCCTAGGCCGTGCCCTAAGCCCTGCACCCTAAACCCTAGGCCGTGCCCTAACCCCTTCACCCTAAACCCTACGCCGCGCCCTAACCCCTGCACCCTAAACCCTAGGCCGCGGCCTAAGCCCTGCACCCTAAACCCTACGCCGCGCCCTAACCCCTGCACCCTAAACCCTAGGCCGCGCCCTAACCCCTGCACCCTAAACCCTACGCTGCGCCCTAAGCCCTGCACCCTAAACCCTAGGCCGCGCCCCAAGCCCTGCACCCTAAACCCTAGTCCGTGCCCTAAGCCCTGCACCCTAAAACCTATGCTGCGCCCTAAGCCCTGCACCCTAAACCCTAGGCCGCGCCCTAAGCCCTGCACCCTAAACCCTAGGCCGCGCCCGAACCCCTGCACCCTAAACCCTAGGCCGCGCCCCAACCCCTTCAACCTAAACCCTAGGCCGCGCCCTAAGCCCTGCACCCTAAACCCTAGGCCGCGCGCAAACCCCTGCACCCAAAACCCTAGGCCGCGCCCTAAGCCCTGCACCCTAAACCCTAGGCCGCGCCCTAACCCCTGCACCCTAAACCCTAGGCCGCGCCCTAAGCCCTGCACCCTAAACCCTAGGCCGCGCCCTAACCCCTGCACCCTAAACCCTAGGCCGCGCCCAAAGCCCTGCACCCTAAACCCTATGCTGCGCCCTAAGCCCTGCACCCTAAACCCTAGGTCGCGCCCTAACCCCTGCACCCTAAACCCTAGGCCGCGACCTAACACCTGCACCCTAAACCCTAGGCCGCGCCCTAACCCCTGCACCCTAAACCCTAGGCCGCACCCAAACCCCTGCACCCTAAACCCTAGGCCGCCCCCAAACCCCTGCACCCTAAACCCTAGGCCGCGCCCTAACCCCTGCACCCTAAACCCTAGGCCGCGCCCAAAGTCCTGCACCCTAAACCCTAGGCCGCGCCCTAACCCCTGCACCTTAAACTCTAGGCCGCGCCCTAACCCCTGCACCCTAAACCCTAGGCCGCGCCCTAACCCCTGCACCCTAAACCCTAGGCCGCGCCCTAACCCCTGCACCCAAAACCCTAGGCCGCGCCCTAACCCCTGCACCCTAAACCCCAGGCCGAGCCCTAACCCCTGCACCCTAAACCCTAGGCCGCGCCCTAAGCCCTGCACCCTAAACCCTAGGCCGAGCCCTAAGCCCTGCACCCTAAACCCTAGGCCGCGCCCTAAGCCCAGCACCCTAAACCCTAGGCCGCGCCCTAAGCCCTGCACCCTAAACCCTAGTCCGCGCCCTAACCCCTGCACCCTAAACCATAGTCCGCGCCCTAAGCCCTGCACCCTAAACCCTAGGCCGCGCCCTAAGCCCTGCACCCTAAACCCTACGCCGCGCCCTAACCCCTGCACCCTAAACCCTAGGCCGCGCCCTAACCCCTGCACCCTAAACCCTAGGCCGCGCCCTAACCCCTGCAACCTAAACCCTAGGCCGCGCCCTAACCCCTGCACCCTAAACCCTAGGCCGCGCCCTAAGCCCTGCACCCTAAACCCTAGGCCGCGCCCTAACCCCTGCACCCTAAACCCTAGGCCGCGCCCTAACCCCTGCACCCTAAACCCTAGGCCGAGCCCTAAGCCCTGCACCCTAAACCCTAGTCCGCGCCCTAAGCCCTGCACCCTAAACCCTAGGCCGAGCCCTAAGCCCTGAACCCCAAACCCTAGGCCGCGCCCTAACCCCTGCACCCTAAACCCTAGGCCGCGCCCTAACCCCTGCACCCTAAACCCTAGTCCGCGTCCTAACCCCTGCACCCTAAACCATAGGCCGCGCCCTAAGCCCTGCACCCTAAACCCTAGGCCGCGCCCTAAGCCCTGCACCCTAAACCCTAGGCCGCGCCCTAACCCCTGCACCCTAAACCATATGCGGCGCCCTAACACCTGCACCCAAAACCCTAGGCCGTGCCCTAAGCCCTGCACCCTAAACCCTAGGCCGTGCCCTAACCCCTGCACCCTAAACCCTAGGCCGCGCCCTAACCCCTGCACCCTAAACCCTAGGCCGCGCCCTACGCCCTGCACCCTAAACCCTAGGCCGCGCCCAAACCCCTGCACCCTAAACCCTACGCCGCGCCCTAAGACCTGCACCCTAAACCCTATGCTGCGACCTAAGCCCTGCACCCTAAACCCTAGGCCGCGCCCTAAGCCCTGCACCCTAAACCCTAGGCCGCGCCCTAACCCCTGCACCCTAAACCCTAGGCCGCGCCCAAACCCCTGCACCCTAAACCCTAGGCCGCACCCTAAGCCCTGCACCCTAAACCCTTTGTGGCGCCTGAACACCTGCACCTTAAACCCTAGGCCGCGCCCTAACCCCTGCACCCTAAACCGTATGCGGCGCCCTAACACCTGCACCAAAAACCCTAGTCCGCGCCGTAAGCCCTGCACCTTAAACCCTAGGCCACGCCCTAAGCCCTGCACCCTAAACCCTAGTCCGCGCCCTAAGCCCTGCGCCCTAAACCCTAGGCCGCGCCCTAAGCCCTGCACCCTAAACCCTAGGCCGCGCCCTAAGCCCTGCACCCTAAACCCTACGCCGCGCCCTAACCCCTGCACCCTAAACCCTAGGCCATGCCCTAACCCCTGCACCCTAAACCCTAGGCCGCGCCCTAACCCCTGCACCCTAAACCCTAGGCCGCGCCCTAACCCCTGCACCCTAAACCCTAGGCCGCGCCCTAAGCCCTGCACCCTAAACCCTATGCTGCGCCCTAAGCCCTGCACCCTAAACCCTAGTCCGTGCCCTAAGCCCTGCACCCTAAACCCTATGCTGCGCCCTAACCCCTGCACCCTAAACCCTAGGCCGCGCCCTAACCCCTGCACCCTAAACCCTAGTCCGCGCCCTAACCCCTGCACCCTAAACCATAGGCCGCGCCCTAACCCCTGCACCATAAACCCTAGGCCGCGCCCTAACCCCTGCACCCTAAACCCTAGGCCGCGCCCTAACCCCTGCACCCTAAACCATATGCGGCGCCCTAACACCTGCACCCAAAACCCTAGGCCGTGCCCTAAGCCCTGCACCCTAAACCCTAGGCCGTGCCCTAACCCCTTCACCCTAAACCCTACGCCGCGCCCTAACCCCTGCACCCTAAACCCTAGGCCGCGGCCTAAGCCCTGCACCCTAAACCCTACGCCGCGCCCTAACCCCTGCACCCTAAACCCTAGGCCGCGCCCTAACCCCTGCACCCTAAACCCTACGCCGCGCCCTAAGCCCTGCACCCTAAACCCTAGGCCGCGCCCCAAGCCCTGCACCCTAAACCCTACGCCGCGGCCTAAGCCCTGCACCCTAAACCCTAGGCCGCGCCCTAACCCCTGCACCCTAAACCCTAGGCCTCGCCCTGAGCCCTGCACCCTAAACCCTAGGCCGCGCCCTAACCCCTGCACCCTAAACCCTAGGCCGCGCCCTAAGCCCTAAACCCTAAACCCTAGGCCGCGCACTAAGCCCTGCACCCTAAACCCTAAGCCGCGCCTTAACCCCTGCACCCTAAACCCTAGGCCGCGCCATAACCCCTGCACCCGAAACCCTAGGCCGCGCCCTAACCCCTGCACCCTAAACCCTAGGCCGCGCCCTAAGCCCTGCACCCTAAACCCTAGGCCGCGCCCTAAGCCCTGCACCCTAAACCCTAGGCCGCGCCCTAACCCCTGCACCCTAAACCCTACGCCGTGCCCTAACCCCTGCACCCTAAACCCTATGCTGCGACCTAAGCCCTGCACCCTAAACCCTAGGCCGCGCCCTAAGCCCTGCACCCTAAACCCTAGGCCGCGCCCTAAGCCCTGCACCCTAAACCCTAGGCCGCGCCCTAAGCCCTGCACCCTAAACCCTAGGCCGCGCCCTAACCCCTGCACCCTAAACCCTAGGCCGCGCCCTAACCCCTGCACCCTAAACCCTAGGCCGCGCCCAAACCCCTGCACCCTAAACCCTAGGCCGCACCCTAAGCCCTGCACCCTAAACCCTTTGTGGCGCCTGAACACCTGCACCCTAAACCCTAGGCCGCGCCCTAACCCCTGCACCCTAAACCGTATGCGGCGCCCTAACACCTGCACCAAAAACCCTAGTCCGCGCCGTAAGCCCTGCACCTTAAACCCTAGGCCACGCCCTAAGCCCTGCACCCTAAACCCTAGGCCGCGCCCTAACCCCTGCACCCTAAACCCTAGGCCGCGCCCTAAGCCCTGCACCCTAAACACTAGGCCGCGCCCTAAGCCCTGCACCCTAAACCCTACGCCGCGCCCTAAGCCCTGCACCCTAAACCCTAGGCCATGCCCTAACCCCTGCACCCTAAACCCTAGGCCGCGCCCTAACCCCTGCACCCTAAACCCTAGGCCGCGCCCTAACCCCTGCACCCTAAACCCTACGCCGCGCTCTAAGCCCTGCACCCTAAACCCTATGCTGCGCCCTAAGCCCTGCACCCTAAACCCTAGTCCGTGCCCTAAGCCCTGCACCCTAAAACCTATGCTGCGCCCTAAGCCCTGCACCCTAAACCCTAGGCCGCGCCCTAAGCCCTGCACCCTAAACCCTAGGCCGCGCCCGAACCCCTGCACCCTAAACCCTAGGCCGCGCCCCAACCCCTTCAACCTAAACCCTAGGCCGCGCCCTAAGCCCTGCACCCTAAACCCTAGGCCGCGCGCAAACCCCTGCACCCAAAACCCTAGGCCGCGCCCTAAGCCCTGCACCCTAAACCCTAGGCCGCGCCCTAACCCCTGCACCCTAAACCCTAGGCCGCGCCCTAAGCCCTGCACCCTAAACCCTAGGCCGCGCCCTAACCCCTGCACCCTAAACCCTAGGCCGCGCCATAACCCCTGCACCCTAAACCCTATGCTGCGCCCTAAGCCCTGCACCCTAAACCCTAGGCCGCGCCCTAACCCCTGCACCCTAAACCCTAGGCCGCGACCTAACACCTGCACCCTAAACCCTAGGCCGCGCCCTAACCCCTGCACCCTAAACCCTAGGCCGCGCCCAAACCCCTGCACCCTAAACCCTAGGCCGCCCCCAAACCCCTGCACCCTAAACCCTAGGCCGCGCCCTAACCCCTGCACCCTAAACCCTAGGCCGCGCCCTAAGCCCTGCACCCTAAACCCTAGGCCGCGCCCTAACCCCTGCACCTTAAACTCTAGGCCGCGCCCTAACACCTGCACCCTAAACCCTAGGCCGCGCCCTAACCCCTGCACCCTAAACCCTAGGCCGCGCCCTAACCCCTGCACCCGAAACCCTAGGCCGCGCCCTAACCCCTGCACCCTAAACCCCAGGCCGATCCCTAACCCCTGCACCCTAAACCCTAGTCCGCGCCCTAAGCCCTGCACCCTAAACCCTAGGCCGAGCCCTAAGCCCTGCACCCTAAACCCTAGGCCGCGCCCTAAGCCCTGCACCCTAAACCCTACGCCGCGCCCTAAGCCCTGCACCCTAAACCCTAGGCCGCGCCCTAACCCCTGCACCCTAAACCATAGTCCGCGCCCTAAGCCCTGCACCCTAAACCCTAGGCCGCGCCCTAACCCCTGCACCCTAAACCCTACGCCGCGCCCTAACCCCTGCACCCTAAACCCTAGGCCGCGCCCTAACCCCTGCACCCTAAACCCTAGGCCGCGCCCTAACCCCTGCAACCTAAACCCTAGGCCGCGCCCTAACCCCTGCACCCTAAACCCTAGGCCGCGCCCTAACCCCTGCACCCTAAACCCTAGGCCGCGCCCTAACCCCTGCACCCTAAACCCTAGGCCGCGCCCTAACCCCTGCACCCTAAACCCTAGGCCGAGCCCTAAGCCCTGCACCCTAAACCCTAGTCCGCGCCCTAAGCCCTGAACCCTAAACCCTAGGCCGAGCCCTAAGCCCTGAACCCCAAACCCTAGGCCGCGCCCTAACCCCTGCACCCTAAACCCTAGGCCGCGCCCTAACCCCTGCACCCTAAACCCTAGTCCGCGTCCTAACCCCTGCACCCTAAACCATAGGCCGCGCCCTAAGCCCTGCACCCTAAACCCTAGGCCGCGCCCTAACCCCTGCACCCTAAACCCTAGGCCGCGCCCTAACCCCTGCACCCTAAACCATATGCGGCGCCCTAACACCTGCACCCAAAACCCTAGGCCGTGCCCTAAGCCCTGCACCCTAAACCCTAGGCCGAGCCCTAACCCCTGCACCCTAAACCCTAGGCCGCGCGCTAACCCCTGCACCCTAAACCCTAGGCCGCGCCCTACGCCCTGCACCCTAAACCCTAGGCCGCGCCCAAACCCCTGCACCCTAAACCCTACGCCGCGCCCTAAGACCTGCACCCTAAACCCTATGCTGCGACCTAAGCCCTGCACCATAAACCCTAGGCCGCGCCCTAAGCCCTGCACCCTAAACCCTAGGCCGCGCCCTAAGCCCTGCACCCAAAACCCTAGGCCGCGCCCTAAGCCCTGCACCCTAAACCCTAGGCCGCGCCCTAACCCCTGCACCCTAAACCCTAGGCCGCGCCCTAACCCCTGCACCCTAAACCCTAGGCCGCGCCCAAACCCCTGCACCCTAAACCCTAGGCCGCACCCTAAGCCCTACACCCTAAACCCTTTGTGGCGCCTGAACACCTGCACCCTAAACCCTAGGCCGCGCCCTAACCCCTGCACCCTAAACCGTATGCGGCGCCCTAACACCTGCACCAAAAACCCTAGTCCGCGCCGTAAGCCCTGCACCTTAAACCCTAGGCCACGCCCTAAGCCCTGCACCCTAAACCCTAGTCCGCGCCCTAAGCCCTGCACCCTAAACCCTAGGCCGCGCCCTAAGCCCTGCACCCTAAACCCTAGGCCGCGCCCTAAGCCCTGCACCCTAAACCCTACGCCGCGCCCTAACCCCTGCACCCTAAACCCTAGGCCATGCCCTAACCCCTGCACCCTAAACCCTAGGCCGCGCCCTAACCCCTGCACCCTAAACCCTAGGCCGCGCCCTAACCCCTGCACCCTAAACCCTACGCCGCGCCCTAAGCCCTGCACCCTAAACCCTATGCTGCGCCCTAAGCCCTGCACCCTAAACCCTAGTCCGTGCCCTAAGCCCTGCACCCTAAACCTTATGCTGCGCCCTAACCCCTGCACCCTAAACCCTAGGCCGCGCCCTAACCCATGCACCCTAAACCCTAGGCCGCGCCCTAACCCCTGCACCCTAAACCCTAGACCGCGCCCAAACCCCTGCAACCTAAACCCTAGGCCGCGCCCTAAGCCCTGCACCCTAAACCCTAGGCCGCGCCTTAACCCCTGCACCCTAAACCCTAGGCCGCGCCCTAACCCCTGCACCCAAAACCCTAGGCCGCGCCCTAAGCCCTGCACCCTAAACCCTAGGCCGCGCCCTAACCCCTGCACCCTAAACCCTAGGCCGCGCCCTAAGCCCTGCACCCTAAACCCTAGGCCGCGCCCTAACCCCTGCACCCTAAACCCTAGGCCGCGCCCAAAGCCCTGCACCCTAAACCCTATGCTGCGCCCTAAGCCCTGCACCCTAAACCCTAGGCCGCGCCCTAACCCCTGCACCCTAAACCCTAGGCCGCGCCCTAACACCTGCACCCTAAACCCTAGGCCGCGCCCTAACCCCTGCACCCTAAACCCTAGGCCGCGCCCTAACCCCTGCACCCTAAACCCTAGGCCGCGCCCAAACCCCTGCACCCTAAACCCTAGGCCGCGCCCTAAGCCCTGCACCCTAAACCCTAGGCCGCGCCCTAACCCCTGCACCCTAAACCCTAGGCCGCGCCCTAACCCCTGCACCCTAAACCCTACGCCGCGCCCTAAGCCCTGCACCCTAAACCCTATGCTGCGCCCTAAGCCCTGCACCCTAAACCCTAGGCCACGCCCTAACCCCTGCACCCTAAACCCTAGGCCGCGCCCTAACCCCTGCACCCTAAACCCTAGGCCGCGTCCTAAGCCCTGCACCCTAAACCCTAGGCCGCGCCCTAACCCCTGCACCCTAAACCCTAGGTCGCGCCTTAACCCCTGCACCCTAAACCCTAGGCCGCGCCCTAACCCCTGCACCCTAAACCCTAGGCCGCGCGCAAACCCCTGCACCCAAAACCCTAGGCCGCGCCCTAAGCCCTGCACCCTAAACCCTAGGCCGCGCCCTAACCCCTGCACCCTAAACCCTAGGCCGCGCCCTAAGCCCTGCACCCTAAACCCTAGGCCGCGCCCTAACCCCTGCACCCTAAACCCTAGGCCGCGCCCAAAGCCCTGCACCCTAAACCCTATGCTGCGCCCTAAGCACTGCACCCTAAACCCTAGGCCGCGCCCTAACCCCTGCACCCTAAACCCTAGGCCGCGACCTAACACCTGCACCCTAAACCCTAGGCCGCGCCCTAACCCCTGCACCCTAAACCCTAGGCCGCACCCAAACCCCTGCACCCTAAACCCTAGGCCGCCCCCAAACACCTGCACCCTAAACCCTAGGCCGCGCCCTAACCCCTACACCCTAAACCCTAGGCCGCGCCCTAAGCCCTGCACCCTAAACCCTAGGCCGCGCCCTAACCCCTGCACCTTAAACTCTAGGCCGCGCCCTAACCCCTGCACCCTAAACCCTAGGCCGCGCCCTAACCCCTGCACCCTAAACCCTAGGCCGCGCCCTAACCCCTGCACCCGAAACCCTAGGCCGCGCCCTAACCCCTGCACCCTAAACCCCAGGTCGAGCCCTAACCCCTGCACCCTAAACCCTAGGCCGAGCCCTAAGCCCTGCACCCTAAACCCTAGTCCGCGCCCTAAGCCCTGCACCCTAAACCCTAGGCCGAGCCCTAAGCCCTAAACCCCAAACCCTAGGCCGCGCCCTAACCCCTGCACCCTAAACCCTAGGCCGCGCCCTACGCCCTGCACCCTAAACCCTAGGCCGCGCCCTAACCCCTGCACCCTAAACCCTAGGCCGCGCCCTAAGACCTGCACCCTAAACCCTATGCTGCGACCTAAGCCCGGCACCCTAAACCCTAGGCCGCGCCCTAAGCCCTGCACCCTAAACCCTAGGCCGCGCCCTAAGCCCTGCACCCTAAACCCTAGGCCGCGCCCTAAGCCCTGCACTCTAAACCCTAGGCCGCGCCCTAACCCCTGCACCCTAAACCCTAGGCCGCGCCCTAACCCCTGCACCCTAAACCCTAGGCCGCGCCCAAACCCCTGCACCCTAAACCCTAGTCCGTGCCCTAAGCCCTGCACCCTAAACCCTATGCTGCGCCCTAACCCCTGCACCCTAAACCCTAGGCCGCGCCCTAACCCATGCACCCTAAACCCTAGGCCGCGCCCTAACCCCTGCACCCTAAACCCTAGACCGCGCCCAAACCCCTGCAACCTAAACCCTAGGCCGCGCCCTAAGCCCTGCACCCTAAACCCTAGGCCGCGCCTTAACCCCTGCACCCTAAACCCTAGGCCGCGCCCTAACCCCTGCACCCAAAACCCTAGGCCGCGCCCTAAGCCCTGCACCCTAAACCCTAGGCCGCGCCCTAACCCCTGCACCCTAAACCCTAGGCCGCGCCCTAAGCCCTGCACCCTAAACCCTAGGCCGCGCCCTAACCCCTGCACCCTAAACCCTAGGCCGCGCCCAAAGCCCTGCACCCTAAACCCTATGCTGCGCCCTAAGCCCTGCACCCTAAACCCTAGGCCGCGCCCTAACCCCTGCACCCTAAACCCTAGGCCGCGCCCTAACACTTGCACCCTAAACCCTAGGCCGCGCCCTAACCCCTGCACCCTAAACCCTAGGCCGCGCCCTAACCCCTGCACCCTAAACCCTAGGCCGCGCCCAAACCCCTGCACCCTAAACCCTAGGCCGCGCCCTAAGCCCTGCACCCTAAACCCTAGGCCGCGCCCTAACCCCTGCACCCTAAACCCTAGGCCGCGCCCTAACCCCTGCACCCTAAACCCTACGCCGCGCCCTAAGCCCTGCACCCTAAACCCTATGCTGCGCCCTAAGCCCTGCACCCTAAACCCTAGGCCACGCCCTAACCCCTGCACCCTAAACCCTAGGCCGCGCCCTAACCCCTGCACCCTAAACCCTAGGCCGCGTCCTAAGCCCTGCACCCTAAACCCTAGGCCGCGCCCTAACCCCTGCACCCTAAACCCTAGGTCGCGCCTTAACCCCTGCACCCTAAACCCTAGGCCGCGCCCTAACCCCTGCACCCTAAACCCTAGGCCGCGCGCAAACCCCTGCACCCAAAACCCTAGGCCGCGCCCTAAGCCCTGCACCCTAAACCCTAGGCCGCGCCCTAACCCCTGCACCCTAAACCCTAGGCCGCGCCCTAAGCCCTGCACCCTAAACCCTAAGCCGCGCCCTAACCCCTGCACCCTAAACCCTAGGCCGCGCCCAAAGCCCTGCACCCTAAACCCTATGCTGCGCCCTAAGCACTGCACCCTAAACCCTAGGCCGCGCCCTAACCCCTGCACCCTAAACCCTAGGCCGCGACCTAACACCTGCACCCTAAACCCTAGGCCGCGCCCTAACCCCTGCACCCTAAACCCTAGGCCGCACCCAAACCCCTGCACCCTAAACCCTAGGCCGCCCCCAAACACCTGCACCCTAAACCCTAGGCCGCGCCCTAACCCCTACACCCTAAACCCTAGGCCGCGCCCTAAGCCCTGCACCCTAAACCCTAGGCCGCGCCCTAACCCCTGCACCTTAAACTCTAGGCCGCGCCCTAACCCCTGCACCCTAAACCCTAGGCCGCGCCCTAACCCCTGCACCCTAAACCCTACGCCGCGCCCTAACCCCTGCACCCGAAACCCTAGGCCGCGCCCTAACCCCTGCACCCTAAACCCCAGGTCGAGCCCTAACCCCTGCACCCTAAACCCTAGGCCGAGCCCTAAGCCCTGCACCCTAAACCCTAGTCCGCGCCCTAAGCCCTGCACCCTAAACCCTAGGCCGAGCCCTAAGCCCTGAACCCCAAACCCTAGGCCGCGCCCTAACCCCTGCACCCTAAACCCTAGGCCGCGCCCTACGCCCTGCACCCTAAACCCTAGGCCGCGCCCTAACCCCTGCACCCTAAACCCTACGCCGCGCCCTAAGACCTGAACCCTAAACCCTATGCTGCGACCTAAGCCCTGCACCCTAAACCCTAGGCCGCGCCCTAAGCCCTGCACCCTAAACCCTAGGCCGCGCCCTAAGCCCTGCACCCTAAACCCTAGGCCGCGCCCTAAGCCCTGCACTCTAAACCCTAGGCCGCGCCCTAAGCCCTGCACCCTAAACCCTAGGCCGCGCCCTAACCCCTGCACCCTAAACCCTAGGCCGCGCCCAAACCCCTGCACCCTAAACCCTAGGCCGCACCCTAAGCCCTGCACCCTAAACCCTTTGTGGCGCCTGAACACCTGCACCCTAAACCCTAGGCCGCGCCCTAACCCCTGCACCCTAAACCGTATGCGGCGCCCTAACACCTGCACCAAAAACCCTAGTCCGCGCCGTAAGCCCTGCACCTTAAACCCTAGGCCACGCCCTAAGCCCTGCACCCTAAACCCTAGGCCGCGCCCTAAGCCCTGCACCCTAAACCCTAGGCCGCGCCCTAAGCCCTGCACCCTAAACCCTAGGCCGCGCCCTAACCCCTGCACCCTAAACCCTACGCCGCGCCCTAACCCCTGCACCCTAAACCCTAGGCCGCGCCCTAACCCCTGCACCCTAAACCCTAGGCCGCGCCCTAACCCCTGCACCCTAAACCCTAGGCCGCGCCCTAACCCCTGCACCCTAAACCCTACGCCGCGCCCTAAGCCCTGCACCCTAAACCCTATGCTGCGCCCTAAGCCCTGCACCCTAAACCCTAGTCCGTGCCCTAAGCCCTGCACCCTAAACCCTATGCTGCGCCCTAACCCCTGCACCCTAAACCCTAGGCCACGCCCTAAGCCCTGCACCCTAAACCCTAGGCCGCGCCCTAACCCCTGCACCCTAAACCCTAGACCGCGCCCAAACCCCTGCAACCTAAACCCTAGGCCGCGCCCTAAGCCCTGCACCCTAAACCCTAGGCCGCGCGTTAACCCCTGCACCCTAAACCCTAGGCCGCGCCCTAACCCCTGCACCCAAAACCCTAGGCCGCGCCCTAAGCCCTGCACCCTAAACCCTAGGCCGCGCCCTAACCCCTGCACCCTAAACCCTAGGCCGCGCCCTAAGCCCTGCACCCTAAACCCTAGGCTGCGCCCTAACCCCTGCACCCTAAACCCTAGGCCGCGCCCAAAGCCCTGCACCCTAAACCCTATGCTGCGCCCTAAGCCCTGCACCCTAAACCCTAGGCCGCGCCCTAACCCCTGCACCCTAAACCCTAGGCCGCGCCCTAACACCTGCACCCTAAACCCTAGGCCGCGCCCTAACCCCTGCACCCTAAACCCTAGGCCGCACCCTAACCCCTGCACCCTAAACCCTAGGCCGCGCCCAAACCCCTGCACCCTAAACCCTAGGACGCGCCCTAAGCCCTGCACCCTAAACCCTAGGCCGCGCCCTAACCCCTGCACCCTAAACCCTAGGCCGCGCCCTAACCCCTGCACCCTAAACCCTACGCCGCGCCCTAAGCCCTGCACCCTAAACCCTATGCTGCGCCCTAAGCCCTGCACCCTAAACCCTAGGCCACGCCCTAACCCCTGCACCCTAAACCCTAGGCCGCGCCCTAACCCCTGCACCCTAAACCCTAGGCCGCGTCCTAAGCCCTGCACCCTAAACCCTAGGCCGCGCCCTAACCCCTGCACCCTAAACCCTAGGCCGCGCCCTAAGCCCTGCACCCTAAACCCTAGGCCGCGCCCCAAGCCCTGCACCCTAAACCCTACGCCGCGCCCTAAGCCCTGCACCCTAAACCCTAGGCCGTGCCCTAACCCCTGCACCCTAAACCCTAGGCCTCGCCCTGAGCCCTGCACCCTAAACCCTAGGCCGCGCCCTAACCCCTGCACCCTAAACCCTAGGCCGCGCCCTAAGCCCTGCACCCTAAACCCTAGGCCGCGCACTAAGCCCTGCACCCTAAACCATAAGCCGCGCCTTAACCCCTGCACCCTAAACCCTAGGCCGCGCCATAACCCCTGCACCCTAAACCCTAGGACGCGCCCTAACCACGGCACCCTAAACCCTAGGCCGCGCCCTCACCCCTGCACCCTAAACCCGAGGCCGCGCCCTAACCCCTGCACCCTAAACCCTAGGCCGCGCCCTAAGCCCTGCACCCTAAACCCTAGGCCGCGCCCTAAGCCCTGCACCCTAAACCCTAGGCCGCGCCCTAAGCCCTGCACCCTAAACCCTAGGCCGCGCCCTCACCCCTGCACCCTAAACCCGAGGCCGCGCCCTAACCCCTGCACCCTAAACCCTAGGCCGCGCCCTAAGCCCTGCACCCTAAACCCTAGGCCGCGCCCTAAGCCCTGCACCCTAAACCCTAGGCCGCGCCCTAAGCCCTGCACCCTAAACCCTAGGCCGCGCCCTAACCACTGCACCTTAAACCATACGCCGCGGCCTAACCCCTGCACCCTAAACCCTAGGCCGCGCCCTAACCCCTGCACCCTAAACCCTAGGCCGCGCCCTAACACCTGCACCATAAACCCTAGTCCGCGCCATTTGCCATGCACCCTAAACCCTAGGCCGAGCCCTAAGCCCTGCACCCTAAACCTTAGGCCGCGCCCTAAGCCCTGCACCCTAAACCCTAGGCCGCGCCCTAACCCCTGCACCCTAAACCCTACGCCGCGCCCTAAGCCCTGCACCCTTAACCCTAGGCCGCGCCCTTAGCCCTGCACCCTAAACCCTAAGCCGCGCCCTAATCCCTGCACCCTAAACCCTAGGCCGCGCGCTAACCCCTGCACCCTAAACCCTAGGCCGCGCCCAAACCCCTGCACCCTAAACCCTACGCCGCGCCCTAAGACCTGCACCCTAAACCCTATGCTGCGACCTAAGCCCTGCACCCTAAACCCTAGGCCGCGCCCTAAGCCCTGCACCCTAAACCCTAGGCCGCGCCCTAAGCCCTGCACCCTAAACCCTAGGCCGCGCCCTAAGCCCTGCACCCTAAACCCTAGGCCGCGCCCTAACCCCTGCACCCTAAACCCTAGGCCGCGCCCTAACCCCTGCACCCTAAACCCTAGGCCGCGCCCAAACCCCTGCACCCTAAACCCTAGGCCGCACCCTAAGCCCTGCACCCTAAACCCTTTGTGGCGCCTGAACACCTGCACCCTAAACCCTAGGCCGCGCCCTAACCCCAGCACCCTAAACCGTATGCGGCGCCCTAACACCTGCACCAAAAACCCTAGTCCGCGCCGTAAGCCCTGCACCTTAAACCCTAGGCCACGCCCTAAGCCCTGCACCCTAAACCCTAGTCCGCGCCCTAAGCCCTGCACCCTAAACCCTAGGCCGCGCCCTAAGCCCTGCACCCTAAACCCTAGGCCGCGCCCTAAGCCCTGCACCCTAAACCCTACGCCGCGCCCTAACCCCTGCACCCTAAACCCTAGGCCATGCCCTAACCCCTGCACCCTAAACCCTAGGCCGCGCCCTAACCCCTGCACCCTAAACCCTACGCCGCGCCCTAAGCCCTGCACCCTAAACCCTATGCTGCGCCCTAAGCCCTGCACCCTAAACCCTAGTCCGTGCCCTAAGCCCTGCACCCTAAACCCTATGCTGCGCCCTAACCCCTGCACCCTAAACCCTAGGCCGCGCCCTAACCCCTGCACCCTAAACCCTAGTCCGCGCCCTAACCCCTGCACCCTAAACCATAGGCCGCGCCCTAACCCCTGCACCCTAAACCCTAGGCCGCGCCCTAACCCCTGCACCCTAAACCCTAGGCCGCGCCCTAACCCCTGCACCCTAAACCATATGCGGCGCCCTAACACCTGCACCCAAAACCCTAGGCCGTGCCCTAAGCCCTGCACCCTAAACCCTAGGCCGTGCCCTAACCCCTTCACCCTAAACCCTACGCCGCGCCCTAACCCCTGCACCCTAAACCCTAGGCCGCGCCCTAAGCCCTGCACCCTAAACCCTAGGCCGCGCCCTAACCCCTGCACCCTAAACCCTAGGCCGCGTCCTAAGCCCTGCACCCTAAACCCTAGGCCGCGCCCTAACCCCTGCACCCTAAACCCTAGGTCGCGCCTTAACCCCTGCACCCTAAACCCTAGGCCGCGCCCTAACCCCTGCACCCTAAACCCTAGGCCGCGCGCAAACCCCTGCACCCAAAACCCTAGGCCGCGCCCTAAGCCCTGCACCCTAAACCCTAGGCCGCGCCCTAACCCCTGCACCCTAAACCCTAGGCCGCGCCCTAAGCCCTGCACCCTAAACCCTAAGCCGCGCCCTAACCCCTGCACCCTAAACCCTAGGCCGCGCCCAAAGCCCTGCACCCTAAAACCTATGCTGCGCCCTAAGCACTGCACCCTAAACCCTAGGCCGCGCCCTAACCCCTGCACCCTAAACCCTAGGCCGCGCCCTAACACCTGCACCCTAAACCCTAGGCCGCGCCCTAACCCCTGCACCCTAAACCCTAGGCCGCGCCCTAACCCCTGCACCCTAAACCCTAGGCCGCGCCCTAACCCCTGCACCCTAAACCCTAGGCCGCGCCCTAAGCCCTGCACCCTAAACCCTAGGCCGCGCCCAAACCCCTGCACCCTAAACCCTAGGCCGCGCCCTAACCCCTGCACCCTAAACCCTACGCCGCGCCCTAAGCCCTGCACCCTAAACCCTATGCTGCGCCCTAAGCCCTGCACCCTAAACCCTAGGCCACGCCCTAACCCCTGCACCCTAAACCCTAGGCCGCGCCCTAACCCCTGCACCCTAAACCCTAGGCCGCGTCCTAAGCCCTGCACCCTAAACCCTAGGCCGCGCCCTAACCCCTGCACCCTAAACCCTAGGTCGCGCCTTAACCCCTGCACCCTAAACCCTAGGCCGCGCCCTAACCCCTGCACCCTAAACCCTAGGCCGCGCGCAAACCCCTGCACCCAAAACCCTAGGCCGCGCCCTAAGCCCTGCACCCTAAACCCTAGGCCGCGCCCTAACCCCTGCACCCTAAACCCTAGGCCGCGCCCTAAGCCCTGCACCCTAAACCCTAGGCCGCGCCCTAACCCCTGCACCCTAAACCCTAGGCCGCGCCCAAAGCCCTGCACCCTAAACCCTATGCTGCGCCCTAAGCCCTGCACCCTAAACCCTAGGCCGCGCCCTAACCCCTGCACCCTAAACCCTAGGCCGCGACCTAACACCTGCACCCTAAACCCTAGGCCGCGCCCTAACCCCTGCACCCTAAACCCTAGGCCGCACCCAAACCCCTGCACCCTAAACCCTAGGCCGCCCCCAAACACCTGCACCCTAAACCCTAGGCCGCGCCCTAACCCCTACACCCTAAACCCTAGGCCGCGCCCTAAGCCCTGCACCCTAAACCCTAGGCCGCGCCCTAACCCCTGCACCTTAAACTCTAGGCCGCGCCCTAACCCCTGCACCCTAAACCCTAGGCCGCGCCCTAACCCCTGCACCCTAAACCCTAGGCCGCGCCCTAACCCCTGCACCCGAAACCCTAGGCCGCGCCCTAACCCCTGCACCCTAAACCCCAGGTCGAGCCCTAACCCCTGCACCCTAAACCCTAGGCCGAGCCCTAAGCCCTGCACCCTAAACCCTAGTCCGCGCCCTAAGCCCTGCACCCTAAACCCTAGGCCGAGCCCTAAGCCCTGAACCCCAAACCCTAGGCCGCGCCCTAACCCCTGCACCCTAAACCCTAGGCCGCGCCCTAACCCCTGCACCCTAAACCCTAGTCCGCGTCCTAACCCCTGCACCCTAAACCATAGGCCGCGCCCTAAGCCCTGCACCCTAAACCCTAGGCCGCGCCCTAAGCCCTGCACCCTAAACCCTAGGCCGCGCCCTAACCCCTGCACCCTAAACCATATGCGGCGCCCTAACACCTGCACCCAAAACCCTAGGCCGTGCCCTAAGCCCTGCACCCTAAACCCTAGGCCGTGCCCTAACCCCTGCACCCTAAACCCTAGGCCGCGCCCTAACCCCTGCACCCTAAACCCTAGGCCGCGCCCTACGCCCTGCACCCTAAACCCTAGGCCGCGCCCTAACCCCTGCACCCTAAACCCTACGCCGCGCCCTAAGACCTGCACCCTAAACCCTATGCTGCGACCTAAGCCCTGCACCCGAAACCCTAGGCCGCGCCCTAACCCCTGCACCCTAAACCCCAGGTCGAGCCCTAACCCCTGCACCCTAAACCCTAGGCCGAGCCCTAAGCCCTGCACCCTAAACCCTAGTCCGCGCCCTAAGCCCTGCACCCTAAACCCTAGGCCGAGCCCTAAGCCCTGAACCCCAAACCCTAGGCCGCGCCCTAACCCCTGCACCCTAAACCCTAGGCCGCGCCCTAACCCCTGCACCCTAAACCCTAGTCCGCGTCCTAACCCCTGCACCCTAAACCATAGGCCGCGCCCTAAGCCCTGCACCCTAAACCCTAGGCCGCGCCCTAAGCCCTGCAGCCTAAACCCTAGGCCGCGCCCTAACCCCTGCACCCTAAACCATATGCGGCGCCCTAACACCTGCACCCAAAACCCTAGGCCGTGCCCTAAGCCCTGCACCCTAAACCCTAGGCCGTGCCCTAACCCCTGCACCCTAAACCCTAGGCCGCGCCCTAACCCCTGCACCCTAAACCCTAGGCCGCGCCCTACGCCCTGCACCCTAAACCCTAGGCCGCGCCCTAACCCCTGCACCCTAAACCCTACGCCGCGCCCTAAGACCTGCACCCTAAACCCTATGCTGCGACCTAAGCCCTGCACCCTAAACCCTAGGCCGCGCCCTAAGCCCTGCACCCTAAACCCTAGGCCGCGCCCTAAGCCCTGCACCCTAAACCCTAGGCCGCGCCCTAAGCCCTGCACTCTAAACCCTAGGCCGCGCCCTAACCCCTGCACCCTAAACCCTAGGCCGCGCCCTAACCCCTGCACCCTAAACCCTAGGCCGCGCCCAAACCCCTGCACCCTAAACCCTAGGCCGCACCCTAAGCCCTGCACCCTAAACCCTTTGTGGCGCCTGAACACCTGCACCCTAAACCCTAGGCCGCGCCCTAACCCCTGCACCCTAAACCGTATGCGGCGCCCTAACACCTGCACCAAAAACCCTAGTCCGCGCCGTAAGCCCTGCACCTTAAACCCTAGGCCACGCCCTAAGCCCTGCACCCTAAACCCTAGGCCGCGCCCTAAGCCCTGCACCCTAAACCCTAGGCCGCGCCCTAAGCCCTGCACCCTAAACCCTAGGCCGCGCCCTAACCCCTGCACCCTAAACCCTACGCCGCGCCCTAACCCCTGCACCCTAAACCCTAGGCCGCGCCCTAACCCCTGCACCCTAAACCCTAGGCCGCGCCCTAACCCCTGCACCCTAAACCCTAGGCCGCGCCCTAACCCCTGCACCCTAAACCCTACGCCGCGCCCTAAGCCCTGCACTCTAAACCCTATGCTGCGCCCTAAGCCCTGCACCCTAAACCCTAGTCCGTGCCCTAAGCCCTGCACCCTAAACCCTATGCTGCGCCCTAACCCCTGCACCCTAAACCCTAGGCCGCGCCCTAAGCCCTGCACCCTAAACCCTAGGCCGCGCCCTAACCCCTGCACCCTAAACCCTAGACCGCGCCCAAACCCCTGCAACCTAAACCCTAGGCCGCGCCCTAAGCCCTGCACCCTAAACCCTAGGCCGCGCCTTAACCCCTGCACCCTAAACCCTAGGCCACGCCCTAACCCCTGCACCCAAAACCCTAGGCCGCGTCCTAAGCCCTGCACCCTAAACCCTAGGCTGCGCCCTAACCCCTGCACCCTAAACCCTAGGCCGCGCCCTAAGCCCTGCACCCTAAACCCTAGGCCGCGCCCTAACCCCTGCACCCTAAACCCTAGGCCGCGCCCAAAGCCCTGCACCCTAAACCCTATGCTGCGCCCTAAGCCCTGCACCCTAAACCCTAGGCCGCGCCCTAACCCCCTGCACCCTTAAACCCTAGGCCGCGCCCTAACACCTGCACCCTAAACCCTAGGCCGCGCCCTAACCCTGCACCCTAAACCCTAGGCCGCACCCTAACCCCTGCACCCTAAACCCTAGGCCGCGCCCAACCCCTGCACCCTAAACCCTAGGACGCGCCCTAAGCCCTGCACCCTAAACCCTAGGCCGCGCCCTAACCCCTGCACCCTAAACCCTAGGCCGCGCCCTAACCCCCTGCACCCTAAACCCTACGCCGCGCCCTAAGCCCTGCACCCTAAACCCTATGCTGCGCCCTAAGCCCTGCACCCTAAACCCTAGGCCGCGCCCTAACCCCTGCACCCTAAACCCTAGGCCGCGCCCTACGCCCTGCACCCTAAACCCTAGGCCGCGCCCTAACCCCTGCACCCTAAACCCTACGCCGCGCCCTAAGCCCTGCACCCTAAACCCTATGCTGCGACCTAAGCCCTGCACCCTAAACCCTAGGCCGCGCCCTAAGCCCTGCACCCTAAACCCTAGGCCGCGCCCTAAGCCCCTGCACCCTAAACCCTAGGCCGCGCCCTAAGCCCTGCACTCTAAACCCTAGGCCGCGCCCTAACCCCTGCACCCTAAACCCTAGGCCGCGCCCTAACCCCTGCACCCTAAACCCTAGGCCGCGCCCAAACCCCTGCACCCTAAACCCTAGGCCGCACCCTAAGCCCTGCACCCTAAACCCTTTGTGGCGCCTGAACACCTGCACCCTAAACCCTAGGCCGCGCCCTAACCCCTGCACCCTAAACCGTATGCGGCGCCCTAACACCTGCACCAAAAACCCTAGTCCGCGCCGTAAGCCCTGCACCTTAAACCCTAGGCCACGCCCTAAGCCCTGCACCCTAAACCCTAGGCCGCGCCCTAAGCCCTGCACCCTAAACCCTAGGCCGCGCCCTAAGCCCTGCACCCTAAACCCTAGGCCGCGCCCTAAGCCCTGCACCCTAAACCCTACGCCGCGCCCTAACCCCTGCACCCTAAACCCTAGGCCGCGCCCTAACCCCTGCACCCTAAACCCTAGGCCGCGCCCTAACCCCTGCACCCTAAACCCTAGGCCGCGCCCTAACCCCTGCACCCTAAACCCTACGCCGCGCCCTAAGCCCTGCACTCTAAACCCTATGCTGCGCCCTAAGCCCTGCACCCTAAACCCTAGTCCGTGCCCTAAGCCCTGCACCCTAAACCCTATGCTGCGCCCTAACCCCTGCACCCTAAACCCTAGGCCGCGCCCTAAGCCCTGCACCCTAAACCCTAGGCCGCGCCCTAACCCCTGCACCCTAAACCCTAGACCGCGCCCAAACCCCTGCAACCTAAACCCTAGGCCGCGCCCTAAGCCCTGCACCCTAAACCCTAGGCCGCGCCTTAACCCCTGCACCCTAAACCCTAGGCCGCGCCCTAACCCCTGCACCCAAAACCCTAGGCCGCGCCCTAAGCCCTGCACCCTAAACCCTAGGCCGCGCCCTAACCCCTGCACCCTAAACCCTAGGCCGCGCCCTAAGCCCTGCACCCTAAACCCTAGGCCGCGCCCTAACACCTGCACCCTAAACCCTAGGCCGCGCCCAAAGCCCTGCACCCTAAACCCTATGCTGCGCCCTAAGCCCTGCACCCTAAACCCTAGGCCGCGCCCTAACCCCTGCACCCTAAACCCTAGGCCGCGCCCTAAGCCCTGCACCCTAAACCCTAGGCCGCGCCCTAACCCCTGCACCCTAAACCCTAGGCCGCACCCTAACCCCTGCACCCTAAACCCTAGGCCGCGCCCAAACCCCTGCACCCTAAACCCTAGGACGCGCCCTAAGCCCTGCACCCTAAACCCTAGGCCGCGCCCTAACCCCTGCACCCTAAACCCTAGGCCGCGCCCTAACCCCTGCACCCTAAACCCTACGCCGCGCCCTAAGCCCTGCACCCTAAACCCTATGCTGCGCCCTAAGCCCTGCACCCTAAACCCTAGGCCACGCCCTAACCCCTGCACCCTAAACCCTAGGCCGCGCCCTAACCCCTGCACCCTAAACCCTAGGCCGCGCCCTAACCCCTGCACCCTAAACCCTAGGCCGCGCCCTAACCCCTGCACCCTAAACCCTAGGCCGCGCCCTAACCCCTGCACCCTAAACCCTAGGCCGCGCCCCAAGCCCTGCACCCTAAACCCTACGCCGCGCCCTAAGCCCTGCACCCTAAACCCTAGGCCGTGCCCTAACCCCTGCACCCTAAACCCTAGGCCTCGCCCTGAGCCCTGCACCCTAAACCCTAGGCCGCGCCCTAACCCCTGCACCCTAAACCCTAGGCCGCGCCCTAAGCCCTGCACCCTAAACCCTAGGCCGCGCACTAAGCCCTGCACCCTAAACCATAAGCCGCGCCTTAACCCCTGCACCCTAAACCCTAGGCCGCGCCATAACCCCTGCACCCTAAACCCTAGGACGCGCCCTAACCACGGCACCCTAAACCCTAGGCCGCGCCCTCACCCCTGCACCCTAAACCCGAGGCCGCGCCCTAAGCACTGCACCCTAAACCCTAGGCCGCGCCCTAAGCCCTGCACCCTAAACCCTAGGCCGCGCCCTAAGCCCTGCACCCTAAACCCTAGGCCGCGCCCTAAGCCCTGCACCCTAAACCCTAGGCCGCGCCCTAACCCCTGCACCTTAAACCATACGCCGCGGCCTAACCCCTGCACCCTAAACCCTAGGCCGCGCCCTAACCCCTGCACCCTAAACCCTAGGCCGCGCCCTAACACCTGCACCATAAACCCTAGTCCGCGCCATTAGCCATGCACCCTAAACCCTAGGCCGAGCCCTAAGCCCTGCACCCTAAACCTTAGGCCGCGCCCTAAGCCCTTCACCCTAAACCCTAGGCCGCGCCCTAACCCCTGCACCCTAAACCCTTCGCCGCGCCCTAAGCCCTGCACCCTTAACCCTAGGCCGCGCCCTTAGCCCTGCACCCTAAACCCTAAGCCGCGCCCTAACCCCTGCACCCTAAACCGTAGGCCGCGCCCTAACCCCTGCACCCTAAACCCTAGGCCGCGCCCTAACCCCTGCACCCTAAACCCTAGGTCGCGCCCTAACCCCTGCGCCCTAGACCCTACGCCGCGCCCTAAGCCCTGCACCCTAAACCCTATGCGGCGACCTAAGCCCTGCACCCTAAACCCTAGGCCACGCCCTAACCCCTACAACCTAAACCCTAGGCCGCGCCCAAAGCCCTGCACCCTAAACCCTAGGCCGCGCCCTAACCCCTGCACCTTAAACCATACGCCGCCCCCTAAGCCCTGCACCCTAAACCATAGGCCGCTCCCTAACCCATGCACCCAAAACCCTAGGCCGCGCCCTCACCCCTGCACCCTAAACCCTAGGCCGCGCCCTAACCCCTGCACCCTAAACCCAAGGCCGCGCCCTAACCCCTGCACCCTAAACCCTAGGTCTCGCCCTAACCCTACACCCGAAACCCTAGGCCGCGCCCTAACCCCTGCACCCTAAACCCTAGGCCGAGTCCTAACACCTGCACCCTAAACCCTAGGCCGCGCCCTAACCCCTGCACCATAAACCCTAGGCCGCGCCCTTACCCCTGCACCATAAACCCTAGGCCGCGCCCTAACCCCTGCACCCTAAACCCTAGGCCGCGCCCTAACCCCTGCACCCTAAACCCTAGGCCGCGCCCTAACCCCTGCACCCTAAACCCTAGGCCGCGCCCTAACCCCTGCACCCTAAACCCTAGGCCGCGCCCTAAGCCCTGCACCCTAAACCCTACGCCGCGCCCTAACCCCTGCACCCTAAACCCTAGGCCGCGCCCTAACCCCTGCACCCTAAACACTAGGCTGTGACCTAACAGCTGCACCCTAAACCCTAGGCCGCGCCCTCACCCCTACACCCTAAACCCTAGGCCGCGCCCTCACCCCTGCACCCTAAACCCTAGGCCGCGCCCTCACCCCTGCACCCTAAACCCTAGGCCGCGCCCTAACCCCTGCACCCTAAACCCTAGGCAGCGCCCTAAGCCTAGCACCCTAAACCCTAGTCCGCGCCCTAACCCCTGCACCCTAAACCCTAGGCTGCGCCCTAAGCCCTGCACCCTAAACCGTAGGCCGCGCCCTAACCCCTGCACCCTAAACCCTAGGCCGCGCCCTAAGCCCTGCACCCTAAACCCTAGGCCGCGCCCTAACCCCTGCACCCTAAACCCTAGGCTGCGCCCTAACCCCTGCACCCTAAACCCTACGCCGCGCCCTAAGCCCTGCACCCTAACCCCTATGCTGCGCCCTAAGCCCTGCACCCTAAACCCTAGGCCGCGCCCTAAGCCCTGCACCCGAAACCCTAGGCCGCGCCCTAAGCCCTGCACCCTAAACCCTAGGCCGCGCCCTAACCCCTGCACCCTAAACCCTAGGCCGCGCCGTAACACCTGCACCCAAAACCCTAGGCCGCGCCCTAAGCCCTGCACCCGAAACCCTAGGCCGCGCCCTAAGCCCTGCACCCTAAACCCTACACCGCGCCCTAACCCCTGCACCCTAAACCGTAGGCCGCGCCCTAACCCCTGCACCCTAAACCCTAGGCCGCGCGCTCACCCCTGCACCCTAAACCCTAGGCCGCGCCCTAACCCCTGCACCCTAAACCCTAGGCCGCGCCTTAACCCCTGCACCCTAAACCCTAGGTCGCGCCCTAACCCTACACCCGAAACCCTAGGCCGCGCCCTAACCCCTGCACCCTAAACCCTAGGCCGCGTCCTAACACCTGCACCCTAAACCCTAGGCCGCGCCCTAACCCCTGCACCATAAACCCTAAACCGCGCCCTTACCCCTGACCCATAAACCCTAGGCCGCGCCCTAACCCCTGCACCCTAAACCCTAGGCCGCGCCCTAACCCCTGCACCCTAAACCCTTGGCCGCGCCCTAAGCCCTGCACCCTAAACCCTAGGCCGCGCCCTAACCCCTGCACCCTAAACCCTAGGCCGCGCCCTAACCCCTGCACCCTAAACCCTAGGCCGCGCCCTAACCCCTGCACCCTAAACCCTAGGCCGCGCCATAACCCCTGCACCCTAAACCCTAGGACGTGCCGTAACACCTGCACCCTAAACCCTAGGCCGCGCCCTCACCCCTGCACCCTAAACCCTAGGCCGCGCCCAAACCCCTGCACCCTAAACCCTAGGCCGCGCCCTCACCCCTGCACCCTAAACCCTAGGCCACGCCCTAACCCCTGCACCCTAAACCCTAGGCAGCGCCCTAAGCCCTGCACCCTAAACCCTAGGCCAGGCCCTAACCCCTGCACCCTAAACTCTAGGCCGCGCCCTAACCCCTGCACCTTAAAAAATACGCCGCCCCCTATGCCCTGCACCTAAACCCTAGGCCGCGCCCTAACCCCTGCACCCTAAACCCTAGGCCGCGCCCTAACCCCTGCACCCTAAACCCTAGGCCGCGCCCTAACCCCTGCACCCTAAACCCTAGGCCGCGCCCTCACCCCTGCACCCTAAACCCTAGGCCGCGCCCTAACCCCTGCACCCTAAACCCGAGGCCGCGCCCTAACCCCTGCACCCTAAACCCTAGGTCGCGCCCTAACCCCTTGCACCCTAAACCCTAGGCCGCGCCCTAAGCCCTGCACCCTAAATCCTACGCCGCGCCCTAACCCCTGCACCTTAAACCATACGCCGCGGCCTAACCCCTGCACCCTAAACCCTAGGCCGCGCCCTAACCCCTGCACCCTAAACCCTAGGCCGCGCCCTAACACCTGCACCCAAAACCCTAGTCCGCGCCATTAGCCCTGCACCCTAAACCCTAGGCCGCGCCCTATGCCCTGCACCCTAAACCTTAGGCCGCGCCCTAAGCCCTGCACCCTAAACCCTAGGCCGCGCCCTAACCCCTGCACCCTAAACCGTAGGCCGCGCCCTAAGCCCTTCACCCTAAACCCTAGGCCGCACCATAAGCCCTGCACCCTAAACCCTACGCCGCGCCCTAACCCCTGCACCCTAAACCGTAGGCCGCGCCCTAACCCCTGCACCCTAAACCCTAGGCCGCGCACTAACCCCTGCACCCTAAACCCTAGGCCGCGCCCTAACCCCTGCGCCCTAGACCCTACGCCACGCCCTAAGCCCTGCACCCTAAACCCTAGGCCGCGCCCTAAGCCCTGCACCCTAAACCCTAGGCCGCGCCCTAACCCCTGCACCCTAAACCCTAGGCTGCGCCCTAACCCCTGCACCCTAAACCCTACGCCGCGCCCTAAGCCCTGCACCCTAAACCCTATGCTGCGCCCTAAGCCCTGCACCCTAAACCCTAGGCCGCGCCCTAAGCCCTGCACCCGAAACCCTAGGCCGCGCCCTAAGCCCTGCACCCTAAACCCTAGGCCGCGCCCTAACCCCTGCACCCTAAACCCTAGGCCGCGCCGTAACACCTGCACCCAAAACCCTAGGCCGCGCCCTAACCCCTGCACCCTAAACCCTAGGCCGCGCCCTAAGCCCTGCACCCTAAACCCTACACCGCGCCCTAACCCCTGCACCCTAAACCGTAGGCCGCGCCCTAACCCCTGCACCCTAAACCCTAGGCCGCGCGCTCACCCCTGCACCCTAAACCCTAGGCCGCGCCCAAACCCCTGCACCCTAGACCCTACGCCGCGCCCTAAGCCCTGCACCCTAAACCCTATGCGGCGACTTAAGCCCTGCACCCTAAACCCTAGGCCGCGCCCTAACCCCTGCACCCTAAACCCAAGGCCGCGCCCTAACCCCTGCACCATAAACCCTAGGCCACGCCCTAACCCCTGCACCCTAAACCCTAGGCCGCGCCCGAAGCCCTGCACCCTAAACCCTAGGCCGCGCCCTAACCCCTGCACCCTAAACCCTAGGCCGCGCCCTAACCCCTGCACCTTAAACCATACGCCGCCCCCTAAGCCCTGCACCCTAAACCCTAGGCCGCTCCCTAACCCCTGCACCCAAAACCCTAGGCCGCGCCCTCACCCCTGCACCCTAAACCCTAGGCCGCGCCCTAACCCCTGCACCCTAAACCCTAGGCCGCGCCCTAACCCCTGCACCCTAAACCCTAGGTCGCGCCCTAACCCTACACCCGAAACCCTAGGCCGCGCCCTAACCCCTGCACCCTAAACCCTAGGCCGCGTCCTAACACCTGCACCCTAAACCCTAGGCCGCGCCCTAACCCCTGCACCATAAACCCTAAACCGCGCCCTTACCCCTGCACCATAAACCCTAGACCGCGCCCTAACCCCTGCACCCTAAACCCTAGGCCGCGCCCTAACCCCTGCACCCTAAACCCTTGGCCGCGCCCTAAGCCCTGCACCCTAAACCCTAGGCCGCGCCCTAACCCCTGCACCCTAAACCCTAGGCCGCGCCCTAACCCCTGCACCCTAAACCCTAGGCCGCGCCCTAACCCCTGCACCCTAAACCCTAGGCCGCGCCATAACCCCTGCACCCTAAACACTAGGACGTGCCGTAACACCTGCACCCTAAACCCTAGGCCGCGCCCTCACCCCTGCACCCTAAACCCTAGGCCGCGCCCTCACCCCTGCACCCTAAACCCTAGGCCGCGCCCTCACCCCTGCACCCTAAACCCTAGGCCGCGCCCTAACCCCTGCACCCTAAACCCTAGGCAGCGCCCTAAGCCCTGCACCCTAAACCCTAGGCCAGGCCCTAACCCCTGCACCCTAAACTCTAGGCCGCGCCCTAACCCCTGCACCTTAAAAAATACGCCGCCCCCTATGCCCTGCACCTAAACCCTAGGCCGCGCCCTAACCCCTGCACCCTAAACCCTAGGCCGCGCCCTAACCCCTGCACCCTAAACCCTAGGCCGCGCCCTAACCCCTGCACCCTAAACCCTAGGCCGCGCCCTAAGCCCTGCACCCTAAACCCTAGTCCGCGCCCTCACCCCTGCACCCTAAACCCGAGGCCGCGCCCTAACCCCTGCACCCTAAACCCTAGGTCGCGCCCTAACCCCTTGCACCCTAAACCCTAGGCCGCGCCCTAAGCCCTGCACCCTAAACCCTACGCCGCGCCCTAACCCCTGCACCTTAAACCATACGCCGCGGCCTAACCCCTGCACCCTAAACCCTAGGCCGCGCCCTAACCCCTGCACCCTAAACCCTAGGCCGCGCCCTAACACCTGCACCCAAAACCCTAGTCCGCGCCATTAGCCCTGCACCCTAAACCCTAGGCCGCGCCCTATGCCCTGCACCCTAAACCTTAGGCCGCGCCCTAAGCCCTGCACCCTAAACCCTAGGCCGCGCCCTAACCCCTGCACCCTAAACCCTAGGCCGCGCCCTAAGCCCTTCACCCTAAATCCTAGGCCGCACCATAAGCCCTGCACCCTAAACCCTACGGAGCGCCCTAACCCCTGCACCCTAAACCGTAGGCCGCGCCCTAACCCCTGCACCCTAAACCCTAGGCCGCGCACTAACCCCTGCACCCTAAACCCTAGGCCGCGCCCTAACCCCTGCGCCCTAGACCCTACGCCGCGCCCTAAGCCCTGCACCCTAAACCCTATGCGGCGACCTAAGCCCTGCACCCTAAACCCTAGGTCGCGCCCTAACCCCTGCACCCTAAACCCTAGGCCGCGCCCTAACCCCTGCACCATAAACCCTAGGCCACGCCCTAACCCCTGCACCCTAAACCCTAGGCCGCGCCCGAAGCCCTGCACCCTAAACCCTAGGCCGCGCCCTAACCCCTGCACCTTAAACCATACGCCGCCCCCTAAGCCCTGCACCCTAAACCCTAGGCCGCGCCCTAACCCCTGCACCATAAACCCTAGGCCGCGCCCTTACCCCTGCACCATAAACCCTAGGCCGCGCCCTAACCCCTGCACCCTAAACCTTAGGCCGCGCCCTAACCCCTGCACCCTAAACCCTAGGCCGCGCCCTAACCCCTGCACCCTATACCCTAGGCCGCGCCCTAACCCCTGCACCCTAAACCCTAGGCCGCGCCCTAAGCCCTGCACCCGAAACCCTAGGCCGCGCCCTAACCCCTGCACCCTAAACCCTAGGCCGCGCCCTAACCCCTGCACCCTAAACACTAGGCTGTGCCCTAACACCTGCACCCTAAACCCTAGGCCGCGCCCTCACCCCTACACCCTAAACCCTAGGCCGAGCCCTAAGCCCTGCACCCTAAACCCTTGGCCGCGCCCTCACCCCTGCACCCTAAACCCTAGGCCGCGCCCTAACCCCTGCACCCTAAACCCTAGGCAGCGCCCTAAGCCCTGCACCCTAAACCCTAGGCCGCGCCCTAACCCCTGCACCCTAAACTCTAGGCCGCGCCCTAACCCCTGCACCTTAAAAAATACGCTCCCCCCTAAGCCCTGCACCCTAAACCCTAGGCCGCGCCCTAAGCCCTGCACCCTAAATTCTAGGCCGCGCCCTAACCCCTGCACCCTAAACCCTACGCCGCGCCCTAACCCCTGCACCCTAAACCGTAGGCCGTGCCCTAACCCCTGCACCCTAAACCCTAGGCCGCGCCCTAACCCCTGCACCCTAAACCCTAGGCCGCGCCCAAACCCCTGCACCCTAGACCCTACGCCGCGCCCTAAGCCCTGCACCCTAAACCCTATGCTGCGACCTAAGCCCTGCACCCTAAACCCTAGGCCGCGCCCTAACCCCTGCACCCTAAACCCAAGGCCGCGCCCTAACCCCAGCACCATAAACCCTAGGCCGCGCCCGAAGCCCTGCACCCTAAACCCTAGGCCGCGCCCTTACCCCTGCCCCTTAAACCATACGCCGCGCCCTCACCCCTGCACCCTAAACCCTAGGCCGCGCCCTAACCCCTGCACCCTAAACCCTAGGCAGCGCCCTAAGCCCTGCACCCTAAACCCTAGGCCAGGCCCTAACCCCTGCACCCTAAACTCTAGGCCGCGCCCTAACCCCTGCACCTTAAAAAATACGCCGCCCCCTAAGCCCTGCACCCTAAACCCTAGGCCGCGCCCTAACCCCTGCACCCTAAACCCTAGGCCGCGCCCTAACCCCTGCACCCTAAACCCTAGGCCGCGCCCTAACCCCTGCACCCTAAACCCTAGGCCGCGCCCTAACCCCTGCACCCTAAACCCTAGGCCGCGCCCTCACCCCTGCACCCTAAACCCGAGGCCGCGCCCTAACCCCTGCACCCTAAACCCTAGGCCGCGCCCTAACCCCTGCACCCTAAACCCTAGGCCGCGCCCTAAGCCCTGCACCCTAAACCCTAGGCCGCGCCCTAAGCCCTGCACCCTAAACCCTAGGCCGCGCCCTAACCCCTGCACCTTAAACCATACGCCGCGGCCTAACCCCTGCACCCTAAACCCTAGGCCGCGCCCTAACCCCTCCACCCTAAACCCTAGGCCGCGCCCTAACACCTGCACCCAAAACCCTAGTCCGCGCCATTAGCCCTGCACCCTAAACCCTAGGCCGAGCCCTAAACCCTGCACCCTAAACCATAGGCAGCGCCCTAAGCCCTGCACCCTAAACCCTAGGCCGCGCCCTAACCCCTGCACCCTAAACCCTACGCCGCGCCCTAAGCCCTGCACCCTTAACCCTATGCCGCGCCCTAAGCCCTGCACCCTAAACCCTACGCCGCGCCCTAACCCCTGCACCCTAAACCGTAGGCCGCGACCTAACCCCTGCACCCTAAACACTAGGCCGCGCCCTAACCCCTGCACCCTAAACCCTAGGCCGCGCCCTAACCCCTGCACCCTAAACCCTAGGCCGCGCCCTAACCCCTGCACCCTAAACCCTAGGCCACGCCCTAACCCCTGCAACCTAAACCCTAGGCCGCGCCCGAAGCCCTGCACCCTAAACCCTAGGCCGCGCCCTAACCCCTGCACCCTAAACCATACGCCGCCCCCTAAGCCCTGCACCCTAAACCATAGGCCGCTCCCTAACCCCTGCACCCAAAACCCTAGGCCGCGCCCTCACCCCTGCACCCTAAACCCTAGGCAGCGCCCTAACCCCTGCACCCTAAACCCTAGGCCGCGCCATAACCCCTGCACCCTAAACCCTAGGTCGCGCCCTAACCCTACACCCGAAACCCTAGGCCGCGCCCTAACGCCTGCACCCTAAACCCTAGGCCGAGTCCTAACACCTGCATCCTAAACCCTAGGCCGCGCCCTAACCCCTGCACCCTAAACCCTAGGCCGCGCCCTAACCCCTGCACCCTAAACCCTAGGCCGCGCCCTAACCCCTGCACCCTAAACCCTAGGCCGCGCCCTAACCCCTGCACCCTAAACACTAGGCTGTGACCTAACACCTGCACCCTAAACCCTAGGCCGCGCCCTCACCCCTACACCCTAAACCCTAGGCCGCGCCCTCACCCCTGCACCCTAAACCCTAGGCCGCGCCCTCACCCCTGCACCCTAAACCCTAGGCCGCGCCCTAACCCCTGCACCCTAAACCCTAGGCAGCGCCCTAACCCCTGTACCCTAAACCCTAGGCCGCTCCCTAACCCCTGCACCCTAAACCCTAGGCCGCGCCCTAACCCCTGCACCCTAAACCCTAGGCCGCGCCCTAAGCCCTGCACCCTAAACCCTAGGCCGCGCCCTAACCCCTGCACCCTAAACCCTAGGCCGCGCCCTAACCCCTGCACCCTAAACCCTACGCCGCGCCCTAAGCCCTGCACCCTAAACCCTATGCTGCGCCCTAAGCCCTGCACCCTAAACCCTAGGCCGCGCCCTAAGCCCTGCACCCGAAACCCTAGGCCGCGCCCTAAGCCCTGCACCCTAAACCCTAGGCCGCGCCCTAACCCCTGCACCCTAAACCCTAGGCCGCGCCGTAACACCTGCACCCAAAACCCTAGGCCGCGCCCTAAGCCCTGCACCCTAAACCCTAGGCCGCGCCCTAAGCCCTGCACCCTAAACCCTACACCGCGCCCTAACCCCTGCACCCTAAACCGTAGGCCGCGCCCTAACCCCTGCACCCTAAACCCTAGGCCGCGCGCTCACCCCTGCACCCTAAACCCTAGGCCGCGCCCAAACCCCTGCACCCTAGACCCTACGCCGCGCCCTAAGCCCTGCACCCTAAACCCTATGCGGCGACTTAAGCCCTGCACCCTAAACCCTAGGCCGCGCCCTAACCCCTGTACCCTAAACCCAAGGCCGCGCCCTAACCCCTGCACCATAAACCCTAGGCCACGCCCTAACCCCTGCACCCTAAACCCTAGGCCGCGCCCGAAGCCCTGCACCCTAAACCCTAGGCCGCGCCCTAACCCCTGCACCCTAAACCCTAGGCCGCGCCCTAACCCCTGCACCTTAAACCATACGCCGCCCCCGAAGCCCTGCACCCTAAACCCTAGGCCGCTCCCTAACCCCTGCACCCAAAACCCTAGGCCGCGCCCTCACCCCTGCACCCTAAACCCTAGGGCGCGCCCTAACCCCTGCACCCTAAACCCTAGGCCGCGCCCTAACCCCTGCACCCTAAACCCTAGGTCGCGCCCTAACCCTACACCCAAAACCCTAGGCCGCGCCCTAACCCCTGCACACTAAACCCTAGGCCGCGTCCTAACACCTGCACGCTAAACCCTAGGCCGCGCCCTAACCCCTGCACCATAAACCCTAGGCCGCGCCCTTACCCCTGCACCATAAACCCTAGGCCGCGCCCTAACCCCTGCACCCTAAACCCTAGGCCGCGCCCTAACCCCTGCACCCTAAACCCTAGGCCGCGCCCTAAGCCCTGCACCCTAAACCCTAGGCCGCGCCCTAACCCCTGCACCCTAAACCCTAGGCCGCGCCCTAACCCCTGCACCCTAAACCCTAGGCCGCGCCCTAACCCCTGCACCCTAAACCCTAGGCCGCGCCATAACCCCTGCACCCTAAACACTAGGCCGTGCCCTAACACCTGCACCCTAAACCCTAGGCCGCTCCCTCACCCCTGCACCCTAAACCCTAGGCCGCGCCCTCACCCCTGCACCCTAAACCCTAGGCCGCGCCCTCACCCCTGCACCCTAAACCCTAGGCCGCGCCCTAACCCCTGCACCCTAAACCCTAGGCAGCGCCCTAAGCCCTGCACCCTAAACCCTAGGCCAGGCCCTAACCCCTGCACCCTAAACTCTAGGCCGCGCCCTAACCCCTGCACCTTAAAAAATACGCCGCCCCCTATGCCCTGCACCTAAACCCTAGGCCGCGCCCTAACCCCTGCACCCTAAACCCTAGGCCGCGCCCTAACCCCTGCACCCTAAACCCTAGGCCGCGCCCTAACCCCTGCACCCTAAACCCTAGGCCGCGCCCTCACCCCTGCACCCTAAACCCTAGGCCGCGCCCTCACCCCTGCACCCTAAACCCGAGGCCGCGCCGTAACCCCTGCACCCTAAACCCTAGGTCGCGCCCTAACCCCTGCACCCTAAACCCTAGGCCGCACCCTCACCCCTGCACCCTAAACCCTAGGCCGCGCCCTCACCCCTGCACCCTAAACCCTAGGCCGCGCCCTAACCCCTGCACCCTAAACCCTAGGCAGCGCCCTAAGCCCTGCACCCTAAACCCTAGGCCAGGCCCTAACCCCTGCACCCTAAACTCTAGGCCGCGCCCTAACCCCTGCACCTTAAAAAATACGCCGCCCCCTATGCCCTGCACCTAAACCCTAGGCCGCGCCCTAACCCCTGCACCCTAAACCCTAGGCCGCGCCCTAACCCCTGCACCCTAAACCCTAGGCCGCGCCCTAACCCCTGCACCCTAAACCCTAGGCCGCGCCCTCACCCCTGCACCCTAAACCCTGGGCCGCGCCCTCACCCCTGCACCCTAAACCCTAGGCCGCGCCCTCACCCCTGCACCCTAAACCCGAGGCCGCGCCGTAACCCCTGCACCCTAAACCCTAGGTCGCGCCCTAACCCCTGCACCCTAAACCCTAGGCCGCGCCCTAAGCCCTGCACCCTAAACCCTACGCCGCGCCCTAACCCCTGCACCTTAAACCATACTCCGCGGCCTAACCCCTGCACCCTAAACCCTAGGCCGCGCCCTAACCCCTGCACCCTAAACCCTAGGCCGCGCCCTAACACCTGCACCCAAAACCCTAGTCCGCGCCATTAGCCCTGCACCCTAAACCCTAGGCCGCGCCCTAAGCCCTGCACCCTAAACCTTAGGCCGCGCCCTAAGCCCTGCACCCTAAACCCTAGGCCGCGCCCTAACCCCTGCACCCTAAACCCTAGGCCGCGCCCTAAGCCCTGCACCCTAAACCCTAGGCCGCGCCATAAGCCCTGCACCCTAAACCCTACGCCGCGCCCTAACCCCTGCACCCTAAACCCTAGGCCGCGCCCTAACCCCTGCACCCTAAACCCTAGGCCGCGCCCTAACACCTGCACCCTAAACCCTAGGCCGCGCCCTAACCCCTGCGCTTTAGACCCTACGCCGCGCCCTAAGCCCTGCACCCTAAACCCTATGCGGCGACCTAAGCCCTGCACCCTAAACCCTAGGCCGCGCCCTAACCCCTGCACCCTAAACCCTAGGCCGCGCCCTAACCCCTGCACCATAAACCCTAGGCCACGCCCTAACCCCTATACCCTAAACCCTAGGCCGCGCCCGAAGCCCTGCACCCTAAACCCTAGGCCGCGCCCTAGCCCCTGCACCTTAAACCATACGCCGCCCCCTAAGCCCTGCACCCTAAACCCTAGGCTGCTCCCTAACCCCTGCACCCAAAACCCTAGGCCGCGCCCTCACCCCTGCACCCTAAACCCTAGGCCGCGCCCTAACCCCTGCACCCTAAACCCTAGGCCGCGCCCTAACCCCTGCACCCTAAACCCTAGGCCGCGCCCTAACCCCTGCACCCTAAACCCTAGGTCGCGCCCTAACCCTACACCCGAAACCCTAGGCCGCGCCCTAACCCCTGCACCCTAAACCCTAGGCCGAGTCCTAACACCTGCACCCTAAACCCTAGGCCGCGCCCTAAGCCCTGCACCCTAAACCCTAGGCCGCGCCCTAACCCCTGCACCCTAAACCCTAGGCCGCGCCCTAACCCCTGCACCCTAAACCCTAGGCCGCGCCCTAACCCCTGCACCCTAAACCCTAGGCCGCGCCCTAAGCCCTGCACCCTAAACCCTACGCCGCGCCCTAACCCCTGCACCCTAAACCATACGCCGCCCCCTAACCCCTGCACCCTAAACACTAGGCTGTGACCTAACACCTGCACCCTAAACCCTAGGCCGCGCCCTCACCCCTACACCCTAAACCCTAGGCCGCGCCCTCACCCCTGCACCCTAAACCCTAGGCCGCGCCCTCACCCCTGCACCCTAAACCCTAGGCCGCGCCCTCACCCCTGCACCCTAAACCCAAGGCCGCGCCCTAACCCCTGCACCCTAAACCCTAGGCAGCGCCCTAAGCCCTGCACCCTAAACCCTAGGCCGCGCCCTAACCCCTGCACCCTAAACCCTAGGCCGCGCCCTAACCCCTGCACCCTAAACCCTAGGCCGCGCCCTAACCCCTGCACCCTAAACCCTAGGCCGCGCCCTAAGCCCTGCACCCTAAACCCTAGGCCGCGCCCTAACCCCTGCACCCTAAACCCTAGGCCGCGCCCTAACCCCTGCACCCTAAACCCTACGCCGCGCCCTAAGCCCTGCACCCTAAACCCTATGCTGCGCCCTAAGCCCTGCACCCTAAACCCTAGGCCGCGCCCTAAGCCCTGCACCCGAAACCCTAGGCCGCGCCCTAAGCCCTGCACCCTAAACCCTAGGCCGCGCCCTAACCCCTGCACCCTAAACCCTAGGCCGCGCCGTAACACCTGCACCCAAAACCCTAGGCCGCGCCCTAAGCCCTACACCCGAAACCCTAGGCCGCGCCCTAAGCCCTGCACCCTAAACCCTACACCGCGCCCTAACCCCTGCACCCTAAACCGTAGTCCGCGCCCTAACCCCTGCACCCTAAACCCTAGGCCGCGCGCTCACCCCTGCACCCTAAACCCTAGGCCGCGCCCAAACCCCTGCACCCTAGACCCTACGCCGCGCCCTAAGCCCTGCACCCTAAACCCTATGCGGCGACTTAAGCCCTGCACCCTAAACCCTAGGCCGCGCCCTAACCCCTGTACCCTAAACCCAAGGCCGCGCCCTAACCCCTGCACCATAAACCCTAGGCCACGCCCTAACCCCTGCACCCTAAACCCTAGGCCGCGCCCGAAGCCCTGCACCCTAAACCCTAGGCCGCGCCCTAACCCCTGCACCCTAAACCCTAGGCCGCGCCCTAACCCCTGCACCTTAAACCATACGCCGCGCCCTAACCCCTGCACCCTAAACCCTTGGCCGCGCCCTAACCCCTGCACCCTAAACCCTAGGCCGCGCCCTAACCCCTGCACCCTAAACCTTTGGTCGCGCCCTAACCCTACACCCTAAACCCTACGCCGCGCCCTAACCCCTGCACCCTAAACCCTAGGCCGCGCCCTAACCCCTGCACCCTAAACCCTTGGCCGCGCCCTAACCCCTGCACCCTAAACCCTAGGCCGCGCCCTAACCCCTGCACCCTAAACCTTTGGTCGCGCCCTAATCCTGCACCCTAACCCCTACGCCGCGCCCTAACCCCTGCACCCTAAACCCTAGGCCGCGCCCTAACCCCTGCACCCTAAACCCTAGGCCGCGCCCTAACCCCTACACCCTAAACCCTAGGCCGCGCCCTAACCCCCGCACCCTAAACCCTAGGCCGCGCCCTAACCCCTGCACCCTAAACCCTAGGCCGCGCCCTAACCCCTGCACCCTAAACCCTAGGCCGCGCCCTAACCCCTGCACCCTAAACCCTAGGCCGCGCCCTAACCGCTGCACCCTAAACCCTAGGCCGCGCCCTAACCCCTGCACCTTAAACCATACGCCGCCCCCTAAGCCCTGCACCCTAAACCCTAGGCCGCGCCCTAACCCCTGCACCCTAAACCCTAGGCCGCGCCCTAACCCCTGCACCCTAAACCCTAGGCCGCGCCCTAAGCCCTGCACCCTAAACCCTACGCCGCGCCCTAACCCCTGCACCCTAAACCCTAGGCCGTGCCCTAAGCCCTGCACCCTAAACCCTAGGCCGCGCCCTAACCCCTGCACCCTAAACCCTAGGCCGCGCCCTAACCCCTGCTCCCTAAACCCTAGGCCGCGCCCTAACCCGTACACCCTAAACCCTAGGCCGCGCCCTAACCCCTGCACCCTAAACCTTAGGCCGCGCCCTAACCCCTGCACCCTTAAGCCTTTGCCGCGCCCTAACCCCTGCACCCTAAACCCTAGGCCGCGCCCTAAGCCCTGCACCCTAAACCCTTTGCCGCGCCCTAACCCCTCCACCCTAAACCCTAGGCCGCGCCCTAACCCCTGCACCCTTAACCCTTTGCCGCGCCCTAACCCCTCCACCCTAAACCCTAGGCCGCGCCCTAACCCCTGCACCCTTAACCCTTTGCCGCGCCCTAACCCCTGCACCCTAAACCCTAGGCCGCACCCTGAGCCCTGCACCCTAAACCCTAGGCCGCGCCCAAACACCTGCACCCTAAACCCTATGCCGCGCCCTGATCCATGCACCCGAAACCCTTGGCCGTGCCCTTAGCCCTGCACCCTATACCCTGGGCCGCACCCTAACCCTTGCACCCTAAACCGTGGGCCGCCCCGAAACGCCTTCACAGTAAACCCTAGGCCGTGCCCTTATGCCACTCCTCACCTGTCTCATCCACACCCCTCAGCAGCCAGCCCTCACCAGGCTCAGCTACGCCCCTCACCAACCATCCCTTTCCAGGCTCGGGCACAAAGCTCACCTCCATCCCTAACCAGGCTCAGCCAGGCAAGCACCAGACTAGGCTAGGCTAGGCTACGCTAGGCTAGGCTAGGCTATGCTAGTATCAGGCTAGGCTATGCTAAGCTAGGCTAGGTTAGGCAAGTGCTAGGCTAGTCTAGTCTAGGCTAGGCTAGGGCAGGCTAGCAGCAGTCTAGGCTAGGCTGAGCCTGCTGAGGTGTGGCTGGATAGGTTTGAGGGTGAGCCTCCTTAGGGATAGCAGCTGAGGTGTTCTGCTCTGCCTGGTGAGGGCTGGCTGCTGAGGTGTGTGGTGGAGCCTGCTGTGTTGTGGCTGGTGAAGGGCGTGGCTGAGGCTGCTGAGGCGTGGCTGGTGAGGGGTGAGTCTGAGCCTCGTTAGGGCTGGCTCCTGTGATGTGTGAGTGAACATGGTGAGGGGTGCCTGGTGAGGGGTGTGGCTGAGCCTGGTGAGTGCTGGCTGCTGAGGTGTGTGGCTGAGCCTAGTGCAGGGTGGCTGGTGAGGGTCCTGGGGGAGTCTCGTTAGGGCTGGCTCAAATGGCAGCTCGTGGCGGGGGCCGAGGTGCCCAGCCCTGTGGGGGGTCCAGATCAGAAAGGTGTGGGAGCAGCAAGGTTGGGGCCTTGCTGCGTTCGTCTTGGCAGGCTCTTTCCAGCACCAGCGCTCCTGGAGCTCGAGGCCCTTTAGATCTCCTAACCCTAACCCTAAGCGTAACCCTAACCCTAGATCCAGTTAATTACCCTAACACACTCCCTGGCTTTTCCCTACCAGAAAGGTGTGGGAGCAGCAATGTTGGGGCACTGCTGCGATGGCCTCGGCAGGCTCTTTCCAGCCCCAGTGTCCCTGGAGCTCGAGGCTCCTTAGATCTCTCCAGCCTGACCCACCCCCCTGAGGGCACCCTGGCACTGGGCCGAGGTGCCCAGCCCTGTGGGGACTCCAGGTCAGAAAGATGGAGGAGCAGCAATGTTGGGGCGCTGCCGCGATGGCCTTGGCAGGCCCTTTCCAGCCCCAGTGTCCCTGGAGCTCTAGGCTCTTTCCCTCTCTCAACACTAACTCTAGGCCAAATGGCAGCTGGTGGCCGGGGCCGAGGTGCCCAGCCCTGTGGGGGCTCCAGATCAGAAAGCTGCGGGAGCAGCAAGGCTGGGGTCTTGTTGCGTTTGCCTTAGCAGGCCCTTTCCAGCCCCAGTGTTCCCGTAGCTCAAGACCCTTTAGCTAACTCTAGGCGTAACCTTAAGCCTACCCCTAGTTAATTACCCGAGCACAGTACCTGGGTTTTCCCTATCAGAAAAATGGAGGAGCATCAATGTTGGGGCACAGCCGTGATGGCCTAGGCAGGTCCATTCCAACCCCAGTGTCCCTGGACTTCCAGGCTAGGTTTGGCTAGGCTAGTGCCATTCTAAGCTAGGCTAGCACCAGGCTTGGCGAGCACCAGGTTAGGTTAAGATAGGCTAGGTTAGGCTAACACCAAGTAAGGCTAGGCTAGCCAAGCACCAGGCTAGGGCAGGCGAGCACCAGGCTAGGCTCTTCTAGGCTAGCATAAGACAGGCCAAATCTAGAAGCTGGTTAGGTTAGGTTAGGCCAGGAAAAGCTAGACTAGCAACACGACAGGATAAGCTACGCTAGCACCAGGTTAGGCTGTACTCTAAACCCTAGCACACGCACTAAGCCCTGCACCCTAAACCCTAGGCCGCGCCCTAACTCTTGCACCCTAAACCCTAGGCCGCGCCCTAATCCCTGCACCCTAAACCCTAGGCCGCGCCCTAAGCCCTGCACCCTGAACCCTAGGCCGCGCCCTAACCCATGCACCCTAAACCCTAGGCCACGCCCTAACCCCTGCACCCTAAACCCTAGGCCGCGCCGTAACCCCTACACCCTAAACCCTAGGCCGCGCCCTAACCCCTGCACCCTAAACCCTAGGCCGCGCCCTAACCCCTGCACCCTAAACCCTAGGCCGCGCCCTCACCCCTGCACCCTAAACCCTAGGCCGCGCCCTAACCACTGCACCCTAAACCCTAGGCCGCGCCCTAACCCCTGCACCCTAAACCCTAGGCCGCGCCCTAACCCCTGCACCTTAAACCCTAGGCCGCGCCCTAACCCCTGCACCTTAAACCATACGCCGCGCCCTAACCCCTGCACCATAAACCCTAGGCCGCGCCCTAACCCCTGCACCATAAACCCTAGGCCGCGCCCTAAGCCCTGCACCATAAACCCTAGGCCGCGCCCTAACCCCTGCACCCTAAACCCTAGGCCGCGCCCTAACCCCTTCACCCTAAACCTTAGGCTGCGCCCAAACACCTGCACCCCAAACCCTAGGCCGCGCCCTCACCCCTGCACTCTAAACCCTAGGCCGCGCCCTAACCCCTGCACCCTAAACCCTATGTGGCGCCTGAACACCTGCACCCTAAACCCTAGGCCGCGCCCTAACCCCTGCACCCTAAACCGTATGCGGCGCCCTAACACCTGCACCCAAAACCCTAGGCCGCGCCATTAGCCCTGCACCCTAAACCCTAGGCCACGCCCTAAGCCCTGCACCCTAAACCTTAGGCCGCGCCCTAAGCCCTGCACCCTAAACCCTAGGCCGCGCCCTAACCCCTGCACCCTAAACCCTTGGCCGCGCCCTAAGCCCTGCACCATAAACCCTAGGCCGCGCCCTATGCCCTGCACCCTAAACCCTACGCCGCGCCCTAACCCCTGCACCCTAAACCGTAGGCCGCGCCCTAACCCCTGCACCCTAAACCCTAGGCCGCGCCCTAAGCCCTGCACCCTAAACCCTAGGCCGCGCCCTAACCCCTGCACCCTAAACCCTACGCCGCGCCCTAAGCCCCGCACCCTACACCCTATGCGGCCACCTAAGCCCTGCACCCTAAACCCTAGGCCGCGCCCAAACCCCTGCACCCTAAACCCTAGGCCGCGCCCTAACTCTTGCACCCTAAACCCTAGGCCGCGCCCTAACCCCTGCACCCTAAACCATAGGCCGCGCCCTAACCCCTGCACCCTAAACCCTAGGCCGCGCCCTAACCCCTGCACCCTAAACCCTAGGCCGCGCCCTAACCCCTGCACCCTAAACCCTAGGCCGCGCCCTAAGCCCTGCACCCTAAACCCTACGCCGCGCCCTAACCCCTGCACCCTAAACCGTAGGCCGCGCCCTAACCCCTGCACCCTAAACCCTAGGCCGCGCCCTAAGCCCTGCACCCTAAACCCTAGGCCGCGCCCTAACCCCTGCACCCTAAACCCTACGCCGCGCCCTAAGCCCCGCACCCTACACCCTATGCGGCCACCTAAGCCCTGCACCCTAAACCCTAGGCCGCGCCCAAACCCCTGCACCCTAAACCCTAGGCCGCGCCCTAACTCTTGCACCCTAAACCCTAGGCCGCGCCCTAACCCCTGCACCCTAAACCATAGGCCGCGCCCTAACCCCTGCACCCTAAACCCTAGGCCGCGCCCTAACCCCTGCACCCTAAACCCTACGCCGCGCCCTATCCCTGCACCCTAAACCCTAGGCCGCGCCCTAAGCCCTGTACCCTAAACCATACGCCGCGCCGTCACCCCTGCACCCTAAACCCTAGGCCGCGCCCTCACCCCTGCACCTTAAACCATACGCCGCCCCCTAAGCCCTGCACCCTAAACCCTAGGCCGCGCCCTAACCCCTGCACCCTAAACCCTAGGCCGCGCCCTAACCCCTGCACCCTAAACCCTAGGCTGCGCCCTAACCCATGCACCCTAAACCCTAGGCCGCGCCCTAACCCCTGCACCCTGAACCCTAGGCCGCGCCCTAACCCCTGCACCCTAAACCCTACGCCGCGCCCTAATCCCTGCACCCCAAACCCTAGGCCGCGCCGTAAGCCCAGCACCCTAAACCCTAGGCTGCGCCCTAACTCCTGAACCCTAAACCCTAGGCCACGCCCTAACGCCTGCACCCTAAACCCTAGGCCGCGCCCTAACCCCTGCACCCTAAACCCTACGCCGCGCCCCAACCCCTGCACCCCAAACCGTAGGCCGCGCCCTAACTCTTCCACCCAAACCCTAAGCCGTGCCCTAACCCCTGCACCCTAAACCCTAGGCTGCGCCCTAATCCCTGCACCCTAAACCCTAGGCCGCGCCCTAAGCCCTGCACCCTGAACCCTAGGCCGCGCCCTAACCCATGCACCCTAAACCCTAGGCCACACCCTAACCCCTGCACCCTAAACCCTTGGCCGCGCCCTAACCCCTACACCCTAAACCCTACGCCGCGCCCTAACCCCTGCACCCTAAACCCTAGGCCGCGCCCTAAGCCCTGCACCCTAAACCCTAGGCCGCGCCCTCACCCCTGCACCCTAAACCCTAGGCCGCGCCCTAAGCCTTGCACCCTAAACCCCAGGCCGCGCCCTAACCCCTGCACCCTAAACCCTAGGCCGCGCCCTAACCCCTGATCCCTAAACCCTAGGCCGCGCCCTATCCCCTGCACCTTAAACCATACGCCGCCCCCTAAGCCCTGCACCCTAAACCCTAGGCCGCGCCCTAACCCCTGCACCATAAACCCTTGGCCGCGCCCCAACCCCTGCACCCTAAACCCTAGGCCGCGCGCTAACCCCTGCACCCTAAACCCTAGGCCGCGCCCTAACCCCTGCACCCTAAACCCTAGGCCGCGCCCTAAGCCCTGCACCCTAAACCCTAGGCCGCGCCCTAACCCCTGCACCCTAAACCCTAGGCCGCGCCCTAACCCCTGCACCCTAAACCCTAGGCCGCGCCCTAACCCCTTCACCCTAAACCCTAGGCCGCGCCCTAACCCCTGCACCCTAAACCCTAGGCCGCGCCCTAAGCCCTGCACCCTAAACCCTAGGCCGCGCCCTAACCCCTGCACCCTAAACCCTAGGCCGCGCCCTAACCCCTGCACCCAAAACACTAGGCTGTGACCTAACACCTGCACCCTAAACCCTAGGCCGCGCCCTCACCCCTCCACCCTAAACCCTAGGCCGCGCCCTCACCCCTGCACCCTAAACCCTAGGCCGCGCCCTCACCCCTGCACCCTAAACCCTAGGCCGCGCCCTAACCCCTGCACCCTAAACCCTAGGCAGCGCCCTAAGCCCTGCACCCTAAACCCTAGGCCGCGCCCTAACCCCTGCACCCTAAACCCTAGGCCGCGCCCTAACCCCTGCACCCTAAACCCTAGGCCGCGCCCTAACCCCTGCACCCTAAACCCTAGGCCGCGCCCTAAGCCCTGCACCCTAAACCCTAGGCCGCGCCCTAACCCCTGCACCCTAAACCCTACGCCGCGCCCTAACCCCTGCACCCTAAACCCTACGCCGCGCCCTAAGCCCTGCACCCTAAACCCTATGCTGCGCCCCAAGCCCTGCACCCTAAACCCTAGGCCGCGCCCTAAGCCCTGCACCCGAAACCCTAGGCCGCGCCCTAAGCCCTGCACCCTAAACCCTAGGCCGCGCCCTAACCCCTGCACCCTAAACCCTAGGCCGCGCCGTAACACCTGCACCCTAAACCCTAGGCCGCGCGCTCACCCCTGCACCCTAAACCCTAGGCCGCGCCCAAACCCCTGCACCCTAGACCCTACGCCGCGCCCTAAGCCCTGCACCCTAAACCCTATGCGGCGACTTAAGCCCTGCACCCTAAACCCTAGGCCGCGCCCTAAGCCCTGTACCCTAAACCCAAGGCCGCGCCCTAACCCCTGCACCATAAACCCTAGGCCACGCCCTAACCCCTGCACCCTAAACCCTAGGCCGCGCCCGAAGCCCTGCACCCTAAACCCTAGACCGCGCCCTAACCCCTGCACCCTAAACCCTAGGCCGCGCCCTAACCCCTGCACCTTAAACCATACGCCGCCCCCTAAGCCCTGCACCCTAAACCCTAGGCTGCTCCCTAACCCCTGCACCCAAAACCCTAGGCCGCGCCCTCACCCCTGCACCCTAAACCCTAGGGCGCGCCCTAACCCCTGCACCCTAAACCCTAGGCCGCGCCCTAACCCCTGCACCCTAAACCCTAGGTCGCGCCCTAACCCTACACCCGAAACCCTAGGCCGCGCCCTAACCCCTGCACCCTAAACCCTAGGCCGCGTCCTAACACCTGCACCCTAAACCCTAGGCCGCGCCCTAACCCCTGCACCATAAACCCTAGGCCGCGCCCTTACCCCTGCACCATAAACCCTAGGCCGCGCCCTAACCCCTGCACCCTAAACCCTAGGCCGCGCCCTAACCCCTGCACCCTAAACCGTAGGCCGCGCCCTAAGCCCTGCACCCTAAACCCTAGGCCGCGCCCTAACCCCTGCACCCTAAACCCTAGGCCGCGCCCTAACCCCTGCACCCTAAACCCTAGGCCACGCCCTAACCCCTGCACCCTAAACCCTAGGCCGCGCCATAACCCCTGCACCCTAAACACTAGGCCGTGCCCTAACACCTGCACCCTAAACCCTAGGCCGCGCCCTCACCCCTGCACCCTAAACCCTAGGCCGCGCCCTCACCCCTGCACCCTAAACCCTAGGCCGCGCCCTCACCCCTGCACCCTAAACCCTAGGCCGCGCCCTAACCCCTGCACCCTAAACCCTAGGCAGCGCCCTAAGCCCTGCACCCTAAACCCTAGGCCAGGCCCTAACCCCTGCACCCTAAACTCTAGGCCACGCCCTAACCCCTGCACCTTAAAAAATACGCCGCCCCCTATGCCCTGCACCTAAACCCTAGGCCGCGCCCTAACCCCTGCACCCTAAACCCTAGGCCGCGCCCTAACCCCTGCACCCTAAACCCTAGGCCGCGCCCTAACCCCTGCACCCTAAACCCTAGGCCGCGCCCTCACCCCTGCACCCTAAACCCTAGGCCGCGCCCTCACCCCTGCACCCTAAACCCGAGGCCGCGCCCTAACCCCTGCACCCTAAACCCTAGGTCGCGCCCTAACCCCTGCACCCTAAACCCTAGGCCGCGCCCTAAGCCCTGCACCCTAAACCCTAGGCCGCGCCCTAAGCCCTGCACCCTAAACCCTACGCCGCGCCCTAACCCCTGCACCTTAAACCATACGCCGCGGCCTAACCCCTGCACCCTAAACCCTAGGCCGCGCCCTAACCCCTGCACCCGAAACCCTAGGCCGCGCCCTAACACCTGCACCCAAAACCCTAGTCCGCGCCATTAGCCCTGCACCCTAAACCCTAGGCCGCGCCCTAAGCCCTGCACCCTAAACCTTAGGCCGCGCCCTAAGCCCTGCACCCTAAACCCTAGGCCGCGCCCTAACCCCTGCACCCTAAACCCTAGGCCGCGCCCTAAGCCCTGCACCCTAAACCCTAGGCCGCGCCATAAGCCCTGCACCCTAAACCCTACGCCGCGCCCTAACCCCTGCACCCTAAACCCTAGGCCGCGCCCTAACCCCTGCGCCCTAGACTTTACGCCGCGCCCTAAGCCCTGCACCCTAAACCCTATGCAGCGACCTAAGCCCTGCACCCTAAACCCTAGGCCGCGCCCTAACCCCTGCACCCTAAACCCTAAGCCGCGCCCTAACCCCTGCACCATAAACCCTAGGCCACGCCCTAACCCCTGTACCCTAAACCCTAGGCCGCGCCCGAAGCCCTGCACCCTAAACCCTAGGCCACGCCCTAACCCCTGCACCTTAAACCATACGCCGCCCCCTAAGCCCTGCACCCTAAACCCTAGGCCGCTCCCTAACCCCTGCACCCAAAACCCTAGGCCGCGCCCTCACCCCTGCACCCTAAACCCTAGGCCGCGCCCTAACCCCTGCACCCTAAACCCTAGGCCGCGCCCTAACCCCTGCACCCTAAACCCTAGGTCGCGCCCTAACCCTACACCCGAAACCCTAGGCCGCGCCCTAACCCCTGCACCCTAAACCCTAGGCCGCGCCCTAAGCCCTGCACCCTAAACCCTAGGCCGCGCCCTAACCCCTGCACCATAAACCCTAGGCCGCGCCCTTACCCCTGCACCATAAACCCTAGGCCGCGCCCTAACCCCTGCTCCCTAAACCCTAGGCCGCGCCCTAACCCGTACACCCTAAACCCTAGGCCGCGCCCTAACCCCTGCACCCTAAACCTTAGGCCGCGCCCTAACCCCTGCACCCTTAAGCCTTTGCCGCGCCCTAACCCCTGCACCCTAAACCCTAGGCCGCGCCCTAAGCCCTGCACCCTAAACCCTTTGCCGTGCCCTAACCCCTCCACCCTAAACCCTAGGCCGCACCCTAACCCCTGCACCCTTAACCCTAGGCCGCGCCCTAACCCCTCCACCCTAAACCCTAGGCCGCGCCCTAACCCCTGCACCCTTAACCCTTTGCCGCGCCCTAACCCCTGCACCCTAAACCCTAGGCCGCACCCTGAGCCCTGCACCCTAAACCCTAGGCCGCGCCCAAACACCTGCACCCTAAACCCTATGCCGCGCCCTGATCCATGCACCCGAAACCCTTGGCCGTGCCCTTAGCCCTGCACCCTATACCCTGGGCCGCACCCTAACCCTTGCACCCTAAACCGTGGGCCGCCCCGAAACGCCTTCACAGTAAACCCTAGGCCGTGCCCTTATGCCACTCCTCACCTGTCTCATCCACACCCCTCAGCAGCCAGCCCTCACCAGGCTCAGCTACGCCCCTCACCAACCATCCCTTTCCAGGCTCGGGCACAAAGCTCACCTCCATCCCTAACCAGGCTCAGCCAGGCAAGCACCAGACTAGGCTAGGCTAGGCTACGCTAGGCTAGGCTAGGCTATGCTAGTATCAGGCTAGGCTATGCTAAGCTAGGCTAGGTTAGGCAAGTGCTAGGCTAGTCTAGTCTAGGCTAGGCTAGGGCAGGCTAGCAGCAGTCTAGGCTAGGCTGAGCCTGCTGAGGTGTGGCTGGATAGGTTTGAGGGTGAGCCTCCTTAGGGATAGCAGCTGAGGTGTTCTGCTCTGCCTGGTGAGGGCTGGCTGCTGAGGTGTGTGGTGGAGCCTGCTGTGTTGTGGCTGGTGAAGGGCGTGGCTGAGGCTGCTGAGGCGTGGCTGGTGAGGGGTGAGTCTGAGCCTCGTTAGGGCTGGCTCCTGTGATGTGTGAGTGAACATGGTGAGGGGTGCCTGGTGAGGGGTGTGGCTGAGCCTGGTGAGTGCTGGCTGCTGAGGTGTGTGGCTGAGCCTAGTGCAGGGTGGCTGGTGAGGGTCCTGGGGGAGTCTCGTTAGGGCTGGCTCAAATGGCAGCTCGTGGCGGGGGCCGAGGTGCCCAGCCCTGTGGGGGGTCCAGATCAGAAAGGTGTGGGAGCAGCAAGGTTGGGGCCTTGCTGCGTTCGTCTTGGCAGGCTCTTTCCAGCACCAGCGCTCCTGGAGCTCGAGGCCCTTTAGATCTCCTAACCCTAACCCTAAGCGTAACCCTAACCCTAGATCCAGTTAATTACCCTAACACACTCCCTGGCTTTTCCCTACCAGAAAGGTGTGGGAGCAGCAATGTTGGGGCACTGCTGCGATGGCCTCGGCAGGCTCTTTCCAGCCCCAGTGTCCCTGGAGCTCGAGGCTGCTTAGATCTCTCCAGCCTGACCCACCCCCCTGAGGGCACCCTGGCACTGGGCCGAGGTGCCCAGCCCTGTGGGGACTCCAGGTCAGAAAGATGGAGGAGCAGCAATGTTGGGGCGCTGCCGCGATGGCCTTGGCAGGCCCTTTCCAGCCCCAGTGTCCCTGGAGCTCTAGGCTCTTTCCCTCTCTCAACACTAACTCTAGGCCAAATGGCAGCTGGTGGCCGGGGCCGAGGTGCCCAGCCCTGTGGGGGCTCCAGATCAGAAAGCTGCGGGAGCAGCAAGGCTGGGGTCTTGTTGCGTTTCCCTTAGCAGGCCCTTTCCAGCCCCAGTGTTCCCGTAGCTCAAGACCCTTTAGCTAACTCTAGGCGTAACCTTAAGCCTACCCCTAGTTAATTACCCGAGCACAGTACCTGGGTTTTCCCTATCAGAAAAATGGAGGAGCATCAATGTTGGGGCACAGCCGTGATGGCCTAGGCAGGTCCATTCCAACCCCAGTGTCCCTGGACTTCCAGGCTAGGTTTGGCTAGGCTAGTGCCATTCTAAGCTAGGCTAGCACCAGGCTTGGCGAGCACCAGGTTAGGTTAAGATAGGCTAGGTTAGGCTAACACCAAGTAAGGCTAGGCTAGCCAAGCACCAGGCTAGGGCAGGCGAGCACCAGGCTAGGCTCTTCTAGGCTAGCATAAGACAGGCCAAATCTAGAAGCTGGTTAGGTTAGGTTAGGCCAGGAAAAGCTAGACTAGCAACACGACAGGATAAGCTACGCTAGCACCAGGTTAGGCTGTACTCTAAACCCTAGCACACGCACTAAGCCCTGCACCCTAAACCCTAGGCCGCGCCCTAACTCTTGCACCCTAAACCCTAGGCCGCGCCCTAATCCCTGCACCCTAAACCCTAGGCCGCGCCCTAAGCCCTGCACCCTGAACCCTAGGCCGCGCCCTAACCCATGCACCCTAAACCCTAGGCCACGCCCTAACCCCTGCACCCTAAACCCTAGGCCGCGCCCTAACCCCTACACCCTAAACCCTAGGCCGCGCCCTAACCCCTACACCCTAAACCCTAGGCCGCGCCCTAACCCCTGCACCCTAAACCCTAGGCCGCGCCCTCACCCCTGCACCCTAAACCCTAGGCCGCGCCCTAACCACTGCACCCTAAACCCTAGGCCGCGCCCTAACCCCTGCACCCTAAACCCTAGGCCGCGCCCTAACCCCTGCACCTTAAACCCTAGGCCGCGCCCTAACCCCTGCACCTTAAACCATACGCCGCGCCCTAACCCCTGCACCATAAACCCTAGGCCGCGCCCTAACCCCTGCACCATAAACCCTAGGCCGCGCCCTAAGCCCTGCACCATAAACCCTAGGCCGCGCCCTAACCCCTGCACCCTAAACCCTAGGCCGCGCCCTAACCCCTTCACCCTAAACCTTAGGCTGCGCCCAAACACCTGCACCCCAAACCCTAGGCCGCGCCCTCACCCCTGCACTCTAAACCCTAGGCCGCGCCCTAACCCCTGCACCCTAAACCCTATGTGGCGCCTGAACACCTGCACCCTAAACCCTAGGCCGCGCCCTAACCCCTGCACCCTAAACCGTATGCGGCGCCCTAACACCTGCACCCAAAACCCTAGGCCGCGCCATTAGCCCTGCACCCTAAACCCTAGGCCACGCCCTAAGCCCTGCACCCTAAACCTTAGGCCGCGCCCTAAGCCCTGCACCCTAAACCCTAGGCCGCGCCCTAACCCCTGCACCCTAAACCCTAGGCCGCGCCCTAAGCCCTGCACCATAAACCCTAGGCCGCGCCCTAAGCCCTGCACCCTAAACCCTACGCCGCGCCCTAACCCCTGCACCCTAAACCGTAGGCCGCGCCCTAACCCCTGCACCCTAAACCCTAGGCCGCGCCCTAAGCCCTGCACCCTAAACCCTAGGCCGCGCCCTAACCCCTGCACCCTAAACCCTACGCCGCGCCCTAAGCCCCGCACCCTACACCCTATGCGGCCACCTAAGCCCTGCACCCTAAACCCTAGGCCGTGCCCAAACCCCTGCACCCTAAACCCTAGGCCGCGCCCTAACTCTTGCACCCTAAACCCTATGCGGCGCCCTAACCCCTGCACCCTAAACCATAGGCCGCGCCCTAACCCCTGCACCCTAAACCCTAGGCCGCGCCCTAACCCCTGCACCCTAAACCCTAGGCCGCGCCCTAACCCCTGCACCCTAAACCCTAGGCCGCGCCCTAAGCCCTGCACCCTAAACCCTACGCCGCGCCCTAACCCCTGCACCCTAAACCGTAGGCCGCGCCCTAACCCCTGCACCCTAAACCCTAGGCCGCGCCCTAAGCCCTGCACCCTAAACCCTAGGCCGCGCCCTAACCCCTGCACCCTAAACCCTACGCCGCGCCCTAAGCCCCGCACCCTACACCCTATGCGGCCACCTAAGCCCTGCACCCTAAACCCTAGGCCGCGCCCAAACCCCTGCACCCTAAACCCTAGCCCGCGCCCTAACTCTTGCACCCTAAACCCTAGGCCGCGCCCTAACCCCTGCACCCTAAACCATAGGCCGCGTCCTAACCCCTGCACCCTAAACCCTAGGCCGCGCCCTAACCCCTGCACCCTAAACCCTACGCCGCGCCCTATCCCTGCACCCTAAACCCTAGGCCGCGCCCTAAGCCCTGTACCCTAAACCCTAGGCCGCGCCCTAACACCTGCACCCTAAACCCTAGGCCGCGCCCTCACCCCTGCACCTTAAACCATACGCCGCGCCCTAAGCCCTGCACCCTAAACCCTAGGCCGCGCCCTAACCCCTGCACCTTAAACCATACGCCGCCCCCTAAGCCCTGCACCCTAAACCCTAGGCCGCGCCCTAACCCCTGCACCCTAAACCCTAGGCCGCGCCCTAACCCCTGCACCCTAAACCCTAGGCTGCGCCCTAACCCATGCACCCTAAACCCTAGGCCGCGCCCTAACCCCTGCACCCTGAACCCTAGGCCGCGCCCTAACCCCTGCACCCTAAACCCTACGCCGCGCCCTAATCCCTGCACCCCAAACCCTAGGCCGCGCCCTAAGCCCAGCACCCTAAACCCTAGGCTGCGCCCTAACTCCTGAACCCTAAACCCTAGGCCACGCCCTAACGCCTGCACCCTAAACCCTAGGCCACGCCCTAACCCCTGCACCCTAAACCCTACGCCGCGCCCCAACCCCTGCACCCCAAACCGTAGGCCGCGCCCTAACTCTTCCACCCAAACCCTAAGCCGTGCCCTAACCCCTGCACCCTAAACCCTAGGCTGCGCCCTAATCTCTGCACCCTAAACCCTAGGCCGCGCCCTAAGCCCTGCACCCTGAACCCTAGGCCGCGCCCTAACCCATGCACCCTAAACCCTAGGCCACGCCCTAACCCCTGCACCCTAAACCCTTGGCCGCGCCCTAACCCCTACACCCTAAACCCTACGCCGCGCCCTAACCCCTGCACCCTAAACCCTAGGCCGCGCCCTAACCCCTGCACCCTAAACCCTAGGCCGCGCCCTCACCCCTGCACCCTAAACCCTAGGCCGCGCCCTAAGCCTTGCACCCTAAACCCCAGGCCGCGCCCTAAGCCCTGCACCCTAAACCCTAGGCCGCGCCCTAACCCCTGCACCCTAAACCATACGCCGCCCCCTAAGCCCTGCACCCTAAACCCTAGGCCGCGCCCTAACCCCTGCACCATAAACCCTTGGCCGCGCCCCAACCCCTGCACCCTAAACCCTAGGCCGCGCGCTAACCCCTGCACCCTAAACCCTAGGCCGCGCCCTAAGCCCTGCACCCTAAACCCTAGGCCGCGCCCTAACCCCTGCACCCTAAACCCTAGGCCGCGCCCTAACCCCTGCACCCTAAACCCTAGGCCGCGCCCTAACCCCTGCACCCTAAACCCTAGGCCGCGCCCTCACCCCTGCACCCTAAACCCTAGGCCGCGCCCTAACCAGGGCACCCTAAACCCTAGGCCGCGCCCTCACCCCTGCATCCTAAACCCTAGGCCGCGCCCTAACCGCTGCACCCTAAACCCTAGGCCGCGCCCAAACCCCTGCACCCTAAACCCTAGGCCGCGCCCTAAGCCCTGCACCCTAAACCCTAGGCCGCGCCCTAAGCCCTGCACCCTAAACCCTAGGCCACGCCCTAAGCCCTGCACCCTAAACCCTAGGCCGCGCCTTAACCCCTGCACCCTAAACCCTAGGCCGCGCCCTAAGCCCTGCACCCTAAACCCTACGCCGCGCCCTAACCCCTGCACCCTAAACCGTAGGCCGCGCCCTAACCCCTGCACCCTAAACCCTAGGCCGCGCCCTAAGCCCTGCACCCTAAACTTTAGGCCGCGCCCAAAGCCATGCACCCTAAACCCTAGGCCGCGCCCTAACCCCTGCACCCTAAACCCTAGGCCGCGCCCTAACCCCTGCACCCTAAACCCTAGGCCGCGCCCTAACCCCTGCACCCTAAACCCTAGGCCGCGCCCTAAGCCCTGCACCCTAAACCCTAGGCCGCGCCCTAAGCCCTGCACCCTAAACCCTACGCCGCGCCCTAACCCCTGCACCCTAAACCCTAGGCCGCGCCCTAAGCCCTGCACCCTAAACCCTACGCCGCGCCCTAAGCCCTGCACCCTAAACCCTATGCTGCGCCCTAACCCCTGCACCCTAAACCCTAGGCCACGCCCAAAGCCCTGCACCCTAAACCCTAGGCCGCGCCCTAACCCCTGCACCCTAAACCCTAGGCCGCGCCCTAACCCCTGCACCCTAAACCCTAGGCCGCGCCCTAACCCCTGCACCCTAAACCCTAGGCCGCGCCCTAACCCCTGCACCCTAAACCCTAGGCCGCGCCTTAACCCCTGCACCCTAAACCCTAGGCCGCGCCCTAACCCCTGCACCCTAAACCCTATGCGGCGCCCTAACACCTGCACCCTAAACCCTACGCCGCGCCCTAAGCCCTGCACCCTAAACCCTAGGCCGCGCCCTAACCCCTGCACCCTAAACCCTAGGCCGCGCCCTAAGCCCTGCACCCTAAACCCTAGGCCGCGCCCTAACCCCTGCACCTTAAACCCTAGGCCGCGCCCTAACCCCTGCACCCTAAACCCTAGGCCGCGCCCTAACCCCTGCACCCTAAACCCTAGGCCGCGCCCTAACCTCTGCACCCTAAACCCTAGGCCGCGCCCTAACCCCTGCACCCTAAACCCTAGGCCGCGCCTTAACCCCTGCACCCTAAACCCTAGGCGGCGCCCTAACCCCTGCACCCTAAACCCTAGGCCGCGCCCAAACCCCTGCACCCTAAACCCTAGGCCGCGCCCTAACCCCTGCACCGTAAACCCTAGGCCGCGCCCAAACCCCTGCACCCTAAACCCTAGGCCGCGCCCTAACCCCTGCACCCTAAACCCTAGGCCGCGCCCTAAGCCCTGCACCCTAAACCCTAGGCCGCGCCCTAACCCCTGCACCCTAAACCCTATGCGGCGCCCTAACACCTGCACCCAAAACCCTAGGCCGCGCCCTAACCCCTGCACTCTAAACCCTAGGCCGTGCCCTCACCCTTGCACCCTAAACCCTAGGCCGCGCCCTAAGCCCTGCAACCTAAACCCTAGGCCGCGCCCAAACCCCTGCAGCCTAAACCCTAGGCCGCGCCCTAACCCCTGCACCCTAAACCCTAGGTTGCACCCAAACCCCTGCACCCTAAACCCTAGGCCGCGCCCTAACCCCTGCACCCTAAATCCTAGGCCGCGCCCAAACCTCTGCACCCTAAACCGTAGGCCGCGCCCTAAGCCCTGCACCCTAAACCCTAGGCCGCGCCCTAACCTTTGCACCCTAAACCCTAGGCCGCGCCCTAAGCCCTGCACCCTAAACCCTAGGCCGCGCCCTAACCCCTGCACCCTAAACCGTAGGCCGCGCCCTAAGCCCTGCACCCTAAACCCTAGGCCGCGCCCTAACCTTTGCACCCTAAACCCTAGGCCGCGCCCTAACCCCTGCACCCTAAACCCTAGGCCGCGCCCTAACCCCTGCACCCTAAACCCTAGGCCGCGCCCTAACCCCTGCACCCTAAACCCTAGGCCGCGCCCTAAGCCCTGCACCCTAAACCCTAGGCCGCGCCCTAACCCCTGCACCCTAAACCCTACGCCGCGCCCTAACCCCTGCACCCTAAACCCTATGCTGCGCCCTAAGCCCTGCACCTTAAACCCTAGGCCGCGCCCTAACCCCGGCACCCTAAACCCTAGGGCGCGCCCTAACCCCTGCACCCTAAACCCTAGGCCACGCCCTATCCCCTGCACCCTAAACCCTAGGCCGTGCCCTAACCCCTGCACCCTAAACCCTAGGCCGCGCCCTAACCCCTGCACCCTAAACCCTAGGCCGCGCCCTAACCCCTGCACCCTAAACCATAGGCCGCACCCTAAGCCCTGCACCCTAAACCCTAGGGCGCGCCCTGACCCCTGCACCCTAAACCCTAGGCCGCGCCCTAACCCCTGCACCCTAAACCCTAGGCCGCGCCCTAACCCCTGCACCCTAAACCCTATGTGGCGCCTGAACACCTGCACCCTAAACCCTACGCCGCGCCCTAACCCCTGCACCCTAAACCCTATGCTGCGCCCTAAGCCCTGCACCCTAAACCCTAGTCCGCGCCCTAAGCCCTGCACCCTAAACCCTATGCTGCGCCCTAAGCCCTGCACCCTAAACTCTAGTCCGCGCCCTAAGCCCTGCACCCTAAACCCTACGCCGCGCCCTAACCCCTGCACCCTAAACCCTAGGCCGCGACCAAAGCCCTGCACCCTAAACCCTATGCTGCGCCCTAACCCCTGCACCCTAAACCCTAGGCCGCGCCCTAACCCCTGCACCCTAAACCCTAGGCCGCGCCCTAACACCTGCACCCTAAACCCTAGGCCGCGCCCTAACCCCTGCACCCTAAACCCTAGGCCGCACCCTAACCCCTGCACCCTAAACCCTAGGCCGCGCCCAAACCCCTGCACCCTAAACCCTAGGCCGCGCCCTAAGCCCTGCACCCTAAACCCTAGGCCGCGCCCTAAGCCCTGCACCCTAAACCCTAGGCCGCGCCCTAACCCCTGCACCCTAAACCCTAGGCCGAGCCCTAAGCCCTGCACCCTAAACCCTAGTCCGCGCCCTAAGCCCTGCACCCTAAACCCTAGGCCGAGCCCAAAGCCCTGCACCCTAAACCCTAGGCCGCGCCCTAACCCCTGCACCCTAAACCCTAGGCCGCGCCCTAAGCCCTGCACCCTAAACTTTAGGACTCGCCCTAACCCCTGCACCCTAAACCCTAGGCCGCGCCCTAACCCCTGCACCCTAAACCCTAGGCCGCGCCCTAACCCCTGCACCCTAAACCCTAGGCCGAGCCCTAAGCCCTGCACCCTAAACCCTAGTCCGCGCCCTAAGCCCTGCACCCTAAACCCTAGGCCGAGCCCTAAGCCCTGCACCCCAAACCCTAGGCCGCGCCCTAACCCCTGCACCCTAAACCCTAGACCGCGCCCTAAGCCCTGCACCCTAAACCCTAGTCCGCGCCCTAACCCCTGCACCCTAAACCATAGGCCGCGCCCTAAGCCCTGCACCCTAAACCCTAGGCCGCGCCCTAAGCCCTGCACCCTAAACCCTAGGCCGCGCCCTAACCCCTGCACCCTAAACCATATGCGGCGCCCTAACCCCTGCACTCTAAACCCTATGCCGCGCCCTAAGCCCTGCACCCTAAACCCTAGGCCGCGCCCCAAGCCCTGCACCCTAAACCCTACGCCGCGCCCTAAGCCCTGCACCCTAAACCCTAGGCCGCGCCCTAACCCCTGCACCCTAAACCCTAGGCCGCGCCCTGAGCCCTGCACCCTAAACCCTAGGCCGCGCCCTAACCCCTGCACCCTAAACCCTAGGCCGCGCCCTAACCCCTGCACCCTAAACCCTAGGCCGCGCACTAAGCCCTGCACCCTAAACCCTAAGCCGCGCCTTAACCCCTGCACCCTAAACCCTAGGCCGCGCCATAACCCCTGCACCCTAAACCCTAGGCCGTGCCCAAACCCCTGCACCCTAAACCCTACGCCGCGCCCTAAGCCCTGCACCCTAAACCCTATGCTGCTCCCTTAGCCCTGCACCCGAAACTCTAGGCCGCGCCCTAAGCCCTGCACCCTAAACCCTAGGCCGCGCCCTAAGCCCTGCACCCTAAACCCTAGGCCGCGCCCTAACCCCTGCACCCTAAACCCTACGCCGCGCCCTAGCCCCTGCAACCTAAACCCTAGGCCGCGCCCTAAGCCCTGCACCCTGAACCCTACGCCGCGCCCTAAGCCCTGCACCCTAAACCCTATGCTGCGCCCTAAGCCCTGCACCCTAAACCCTATGCTGCTCCCTTAGCCCTGCACCCGAAACTCTAGGCCGCGCCCTAAGCCCTGCACCCTAAACCCTAGGCCGCGCCCTAAGCCCTGCACCCTAAACCCTATGCTGCTCTCTTAGCCCTGCACCCGAAACTCTAGGCCGCGCCCTAAGCCCTGCACCCTAAACCCTAGGCCGCGCCCTAAGCCCTGCACCCTAAACCCTAGGCCGCGCCCTAACCCCTGCACCCTAAACCCTACGCCGCGCCCTAGCCCCTGCAACCTAAACCCTAGGCCGCGCCCTAAGCCCTGCACCCTGAACCCTACGCCGCGCCCTAAGCCCTGCACCCTAAACCCTATGCTGCGCCCTAAGCCCTGCACTCTAAACCCTAGGCCGTGCCCTAACCCTTGCACCCTAAACCCTAGGCCGCGCCCTAAGCCCTGCAACCTAAACCCTAGGCCGCGCCCAAACCCCTGCAGCCTAAACCCTAGGCCGCGCCCTAACCCCTGCACCCTAAACCCTAGGTTGCACCCAAACCCCTGCACCCTAAACCCTAGGCCGCGCCCTAACCCCTGCACCCTAAATCCTAGGCCGCGCCCAAACCTCTGCACCCTAAACCGTAGGCCGCGCCCTAAGCCCTGCACCCTAAACCCTAGGCCGCGCCCTAACCTTTGCACCCTAAACCCTAGGCCGCGCCCTAAGCCCTGCACCCTAAACCCTAGGCCGCGCCCTAAGCCCTGCACCCTAAACCGTAGGCCGCGCCCTAAGCCCTGCACCCTAAACCCTAGGCCGCGCCCTAACCTTTGCACCCTAAACCCTAGGCCGCGCCCTAACCCCTGCACCCTAAACCCTAGGCCGCGCCCTAACCCCTGCACCCTAAACCCTAGGCCGCGCCCTAACCCCTGCACCCTAAACCCTAGGCCGCGCCCTAAGCCCTGCACCCTAAACCCTAGGCCGCGCCCTAACCCCTGCACCCTAAACCCTACGCCGCGCCCTAACCCCTGCACCCTAAACCCTATGCTGCGCCCTAAGCCCTGCACCTTAAACCCTAGGCCGCGCCCTAACCCCGGCACCCTAAACCCTAGGGCGCGCCCTAACCCCTGCACCCTAAACCCTAGGCCACGCCCTATCCCCTGCACCCTAAACCCTAGGCCGTGCCCTAACCCCTGCACCCTAAACCCTAGGCCGCGCCCTAACCCCTGCACCCTAAACCCTAGGCCGCGCCCTAACCCCTGCACCCTAAACCATAGGCCGCACCCTAAGCCCTGCACCCTAAACCCTAGGGCGCGCCCTGACCCCTGCACCCTAAACCCTAGGCCGCGCCCTAACCCCTGCACCCTAAACCCTAGGCCGCGCCCTAACCCCTGCACCCTAAACCCTATGTGGCGCCTGAACACCTGCACCCTAAACCCTACGCCGCGCCCTAACCCCTGCACCCTAAACCCTATGCTGCGCCCTAAGCCCTGCACCCTAAACCCTAGTCCGCGCCCTAAGCCCTGCACCCTAAACCCTATGCTGCGCCCTAAGCCCTGCACCCTAAACTCTAGTCCGCGCCCTAAGCCCTGCACCCTAAACCCTAGGCCGCGCCCTAACCCCTGCACCCTAAACCCTAGGCCGCGACCAAAGCCCTGCACCCTAAACCCTATGCTGCGCCCTAACCCCTGCACCCTAAACCCTAGGCCGCGCCCTTACCCCTGCACCCTAAACCCTAGGCCGCGCCCTAACACCTGCACCCTAAACCCTAGGCCGCGCCCTAACCCCTGCACCCTAAACCCTAGGCCGCACCCTAACCCCTGCACCCTAAACCCTAGGCCGCGCCCAAACCCCTGCACCCTAAACCCTAGGCCGCGCCCTAAGCCCTGCACCCTAAACCCTAGGCCGCGCCCTAAGCCCTGCACCCTAAACCCTAGGCCGCGCCCTAACCCCTGCACCCTAAACCCTAGGCCGAGCCCTAAGCCCTGCACCCTAAACCCTAGTCCGCGCCCTAAGCCCTGCACCCTAAACCCTAGGCCGAGCCCAAAGCCCTGCACCCTAAACCCTAGGCCGCGCCCTAACCCCTGCACCCTAAACCCTAGGCCGCGCCCTAAGCCCTGCACCCTAAACTTTAGGACTCGCCCTAACCCCTGCACCCTAAACCCTAGGCCGCGCCCTAACCCCTGCACCCTAAACCCTAGGCCGCGCCCTAACCCCTGCACCCTAAACCCTAGGCCGAGCCCTAAGCCCTGCACCCTAAACCCTAGTCCGCGCCCTAAGCCCTGCACCCTAAACCCTAGGCCGAGCCCTAAGCCCTGCACCCCAAACCCTAGGCCGCGCCCTAACCCCTGCACCCTAAACCCTAGACCGCGCCCTAAGCCCTGCACCCTAAACCCTAGTCCGCGCCCTAACCCCTGCACCCTAAACCATAGGCCGCGCCCTAAGCCCTGCACCCTAAACCCTAGGCCGCGCCCTAAGCCCTGCACCCTAAACCCTAGGCCGCGCCCTAACCCCTGCACCCTAAACCATATGCGGCGCCCTAACCCCTGCACTCTAAACCCTATGCCGCGCCCTAAGCCCTGCACCCTAAACCCTAGGCCGCGCCCCAAGCCCTGCACCCTAAACCCTACGCCGCGCCCTAAGCCCTGCACCCTAAACCCTAGGCCGCGCCCTAACCCCTGCACCCTAAACCCTAGGCCGCGCCCTGAGCCCTGCACCCTAAACCCTAGGCCGCGCCCTAACCCCTGCACCCTAAACCCTAGGCCGCGCCCTAACCCCTGCACCCTAAACCCTAGGCCGCGCACTAAGCCCTGCACCCTAAACCCTAAGCCGCGCCTTAACCCCTGCACCCTAAACCCTAGGCCGCGCCATAACCCCTGCACCCTAAACCCTAGGCCGTGCCCAAACCCCTGCACCCTAAACCCTACACCGCGCCCTAAGCCCTGCACCCTAAACCCTATGCTGCTCCCTTAGCCCTGCACCCGAAACTCTAGGCCGCGCCCTAAGCCCTGCACCCTAAACCCTAGGCCGCGCCCTAAGCCCTGCACCCTAAACCCTAGGCCGCGCCCTAACCCCTGCACCCTAAACCCTACGCCGCGCCCTAGCCCCTGCAACCTAAACCCTAGGCCGCGCCCTAAGCCCTGCACCCTGAACCCTACGCCGCGCCCTAAGCCCTGCACCCTAAACCCTATGCTGCTCCCTTAGCCCTGCACCCGAAACTCTAGGCCGCGCCCTAAGCCCTGCACCCTAAACCCTAGGCCGCGCCCTAAGCCCTGCACCCTAAACCCTATGCTGCTCTCTTAGCCCTGCACCCGAAACTCTAGGCCGCGCCCTAAGCCCTGCACCCTAAACCCTAGGCCGCGCCCTAAGCCCTGCACCCTAAACCCTAGGCCGCGCCCTAACCCCTGCACCCTAAACCCTACGCCGCGCCCTAGCCCCTGCAACCTAAACCCTAGGCCGCGCCCTAAGCCCTGCACCCTGAACCCTACGCCGCGCCCTAAGCCCTGCACCCTAAACCCTATGCTGCGCCCTAAGCCCTGCACCCTAAACCCTAGGCCGCGCCCTAAGCCCTGCACCCTAAACCCTAGGCCGCGCCCTAACCCCTGCACCCTAAACCCTACGCCTCGCCCTAAGCCCTGCACCCTAAACCCAAGGCCGCGCCCTAACCCCTGCACCCTAAACCCTACGCCGCGCCCTAACCCCTGCACCCTAAACCCTAGGCCGCGCCCTAACCCCTGCACCCTAAACCCTAGGCCGCGCCCTAACCCCTGCACCCTAAACCCTAGGCCGCGCCCTAACCCCTGCACCCTAAACCCTAGGCCGCGCCCTAACCCCTGCACCCTAAATCCTACGCCGCGCCCTAACCCCTGCACCCTAAACCCTAGGCCGCGCCCTAACCCCTGCACCCTAAACCCTAGGCTGCGCCCTAATCCCTGCACCCTAAACCCTAGGCCGCGCCCTAAGCCCTGCACCCTGAACCCTAGGCCGCGCCCTAACCCATGCACCCTAAACCCTAGGCCACGCCCTAACCCCTGCACCCTAAACCCTTGGCCGCGCCCTAACCCCTGCACCCTAAACCCTACGCCGCGCCCTAACCCCTGCACCCTAAACCCTAGGCCGCGCCCTAACCCCTGCACCCTAAACCCTAGGCCGCGCCCTCACCCCTGCACCCTAAACCCTAGGCCGCGCCCTAAGCCTTGCACCCTAAACCCCAGGCCGCGCCCTAACCCCTGCACCCTAAACCCTAGGCCGCGCCCTAAACCCTGCACCCTAATCCCTAGGCCGCGCCCTAACGCCTGCACCTTAAACCATACGCCGCCCCCTAAGCCCTGCACCCTAAACCCTAGGCCGCGCACTAACCCCTGCACCATAAACCCTTGGCCGCGCCCCAACCCCTGCACCCTAAACCCTAGGCCGCGCGCTAACCCCTGCACCCTAAACCCTAGGTTGCGCCCTAAGCCCTGCACCCTAAACCCTAGGCCGCGCCCTAACCCCTGCACCCTAAACCCTAGGCCGCGCCCTAACCCCTGCACCCTAAACCCTAGGCCGCGCCCTAACCCCTGCACCCTAAACCCTAGGCCGCGCCCTCACCCCTGCACCCTAAACCCTAGGCCGCGCCCTAACCAGGGCACCCTAAACCCTAGGCCGCGCCCTCACCCCTGCACCCTAAACCCTAGGCCGCGCCCTAACCGCTGCACCCTAAACCCTAGGCCGCGCCCAAACCCCTGCACCCTAAACCCTAGGCCGCGCCCTAAGCCCTGCACCCTAAACCCTAGGCCGCGCCCTAAGCCCTGCACCCTAAACCCTAGGCCGCGCCTTAACCCCTGCACCCTAAACCCTAGGCCGCGCCCTAACCCCTGCACGCTAAACCCTAGTCCGCGCCCTAACCCCTGCACCCTAAACCCTAGGCCGCGCCCTACGTCGTGCACCCTAAACCCTAGGCCGCGCCCTAACCCCTGCACCCTAAACCCTACGCCGCGCCCTAAGCCCTGCACCCTAAACCCTAGGCCGCGCCCTAAACCCTGCACCCTAAACTTTAGGCCGCGCCCAAAGCCATGCACCCTAAACCCTAGGCCGCGCCCTAACCCCTGCACCCTAAACCCTAGGCCGCGCCCTAAGCCCTGCACCCTAAACCCTAGGCCGCGCCCTAAGCCCTGCACCCTAAACCCTAGGCCGCGCCCTAACCCCTGCACCCTAAACCCTAGGCCGCGCCCTAACCCCTGCACCCTAAACCCTAGGCCGCGCCCTAACCCCTGCACCCTAAACCCTAGGCCGCGCCCTAACCCCTGCACCCTAAACCCTAGGCCGCGCCTTAACCCCTGCACCCTAAACCCTAGGCCGCGCCCTAACCCCTGCACCCTAAACCCTATGCGGCGCCCTAACACCTGCACCCTAAACCCTACGCCGCGCCCTAACCCCTGCACCCTAAATCCTAGGCCGCGCCCAAACCTCTGCACCCTAAACCGTAGGCCGCGCCCTAACACCTGCACCCAAAACCCTAGGCCGCGCCCTAACCCCTGCACTCTAAACCCTAGGCCGTGCCCTAACCCTTGCACCCTAAACCCTAGGCCGCGCCCTAAGCCCTGCAACCTAAACCCTAGGCCGCGCCCAAACCCCTGCAGCCTAAACCCTAGGCCGCGCCCTAACCCCTTCACCCTAAACCCTAGGTTGCACCCAAACCCCTGCACCCTAAACCCTAGGCCGCGCCCTAACCCCTGCACCCTAAATCCTAGGCCGCGCCCAAACCTCTGCACCCTAAACCGTAGGCCGCGCCCTAAGCCCTGCACCCTAAACCCTAGGCCGCGCCCTAACCTTTGCACCCTAAACCCTAGGCCGCGCCCTAAGTCCTGCACCCTAAACCCTAGGCCGCGCCCTAACCCCTGCACCCTAAACCGTAGGCCGCGCCCTAAGCCCTGCACCCTAAACCCTAGGCCGCGCCCTAACCTTTGCACCCTAAACCCTAGGCCGCGCCCTAACCCCTGCACCTTAAACCCTAGGCCGCGCCCAAACCCCTGCACCCTAAACCCTAGGCCGCGCCCTAACCCCTGCACCCTAAACCCTAGGCCGCGCCCTAAGCCCTGCACCCTAAACCCTAGGCCGCGCCCTAACCCCTGCACCCTAAACCCTACGCCGCGCCCTAACCCCTGCACCCTAAACCCTATGCTGCGCCCTAAGCCCTGCACCTTAAACCCTAGGCCGCGCCCTAACCCCTGCACCCTAAACCCTAAAGCGCGCCCTAACCCCTGCACCCTAAACCCTAGGCCACGCCCTAACCCCTGCACCCTAAACCCTAGGCCGTGCCCTAACCCCTGCACCCTAAACCCTAGGCCGCGCCCTAACCCCTGCACCCTAAACCCTAGGCCGCGCCCTAACCCCTGCACCCTAAACCCTAGGCCGCACCCTAAGCCCTGCACCCTAAACCCTAGGACGCGCCCTGACCCCTGCACCCTAAACCCTAGGCCGCGCCCTAACCCCTGCACCCTAAACCCTAGGCCGCGCCCTAACCCCTGCACCCTAAACCCTATGTGGCGCCTGAACACCTGCACCCTAAACCCTACGCCGCGCCCTAACCCCTGCACCCTAAACCCTATGCTGCGCCCTAAGCCCTGCACCCTAAACCCTAGTCCGCGCCCTAAGCCCTAAACCCTAAACCCTATGCTGCGCCCTAAGCCCTGCACCCTAAACCCTAGTCCGCGCCCTAAGCCCTGCACCCTAAACCCTAGGCCGCGCCCTAACCCCTGCACCCTAAACCCTAGGCCGCGACCAAAGCCCTGCACCCTAAACCCTATGCTGCGCCCTAACCCCTGCACCCTAAACCCTAGGCTGCGCCCTTACCCCTGCACCCTAAACCCTAGGCCGCGCCCTAACACCTGCACCCTAAACCCTAGGCCGCGCCCTAACCCCTGCACCCTAAACCCTAGGCCGCACCCTAACCCCTGCACCCTAAACCCTAGGCCGCGCCCAAACCCCTGCACCCTAAACCCTAGGCCGCGCCCTAAGCCCTGCACCCTAAACCCTAGGCCGCGCCCTAAGCCCTGCACCCTAAACCCTAGGCCGCGCCCTAACCCCTGCACCCTAAACCCTAGGCCGAGCATTAAGCCCTGCACCCTAAACCCTAGTCCGCGCCCTAAGCCCTGCACCCTAAACCCTAGGCCGAGCCCAAAGCCCTGCACCCTAAACCCTAGGCCGCGCCCTAACCCCTGCACCCTAAACCCTAGGCCGCGCCCTAAGCCCTGCACCCTAAACTTTAGGACTCGCCCTAACCCCTGCACCCTAAACCCTAGGCCGCGCCCTAACCCCTGCACCCTAAACCCTAGGCCGCGCCCTAACCCCTGCACCCTAAACCCTAGGCCGAGCCCTAAGCCCTGCACCCTAAACCCTAGGCCGCGCCCTAAGCCCTGCACCCTAAACCCTAGGCCGAGCCCTAAGCCCTGCACCCCAAACCCTAGGCCGCGCCCTAACCCCTGCACCCTAAACCCTAGACCGCGCCCGGAGCCCTGCACCCTAAACCCTAGTCCGCGCCCTAACCCCTGCACCCTAAACCATAGGCCGCGCCCTAAGCCCTGCACCCTAAACCCTAGGCCGCGCCCTAAGCCCTGCACCCTAAACCCTAGGCCGCGCCCTAACCCCTGCACCCTAAACCATATGCGGCGCCCTAACACCTGCACCCAAAACCCTAGGCCGTGCCCTAAGCCCTGCACCCTAAACCCTAGGCCGTGCCCTAACCCCTTCACCCTAAACCGTAGGCCGCGCCCTAACCCCTGCACCCTAAACCCTAGGCCGCGGCCTAAGCCCTGCACCCTAAACCCTAGGCCGCGCCCTAACCCCTGCACTCTAAACCCTATGCCGCGCCCTAAGCCCTGCACCCTAAACCCTAGGCCGCGCCCCAAGCCCTGCACCATAAACCCTACGCCGCGCCCTAAGCCCTGCACCCTAAACCCTAGGCCGCGCCCTAACCCCTGCACCCTAAACCCTAGGCCGCGCCCTAAGCCCTGCACCCTAAACCCTAGGCCGCGCCCTAACCCCTGCACCCTAAACCCTAGGCCGCGCCCTAACCCCTGCACCCTAAACCCTAGGCCGCGCACTAAGCCCTGCACCCTAAACCCTAAGCCGCGCCTTAACCCCTGCACCCTAAACCCTAGGCCGCGCCCTAACCCCTGCACCCTAAACCCTACGCCTCGCCCTCAGCCCTGCACCCTAAACCCTAGGCCGCGCCCTAACCCCTGCACCCTAAACCCGAGGCCGCGCCCTAACCCCTGCACCCTAAACCCTAGGCCGCGCCCTAACCCCTGCACCCTAAACCCTAGGCCGCGCCCTAACCCCTGCACCCTAAACCCTAGGCCGCGCCCTAACCCCTGCACCCTAAACCCTACGCCGCGCCCTAACCCCTGCACCCTAAACCCTATGCTGCGCCTTAACCAATGCACCCTAAACCCTAGGCCGCGCCCTAAGCCCTGCACCCTAAACCCTAGGCCGCGCCCTAACCCCTGCACCCTAAACCCTAGGCCGCGCGCTAACCCCTGCACCCTAAACCCTAGGCCGCGCCCTAACCCCTGCACCCTAAACCCTAGGCCGCGCCCTAACCCCTGCACCCTAAATCCTAGGGCGCGCCCTAACCCCTGCACCCTAAACCCTAGGCCGCGCCCTAACCCCTGCACCCTAAACCCTATGTGGCGCCTGAACACCTGCACCCTAAACCCTAGGCCGCGCCCTAACCCCTGCACCCTAAACCGTATGCGGCGCCCTAACACCTGCACCCAAAACCCTAGTCCGCGCCATTAGCCCTGCACCCTAAACCCTAGGCCACGCCCTAACCCCTGCACCCTGAACCTTAGGCCGCGCCCTAACCCCTGCACCCTAAACCCTAGGCCGCGCCCTAACCCCTGCACCCTAAACCCTAGGCCGCGCCCTAAGCCCTGCACCCTTAACCCTACGCCGCGCCCTAAGCCCTGCACCCTAAACCCTAGGCCGCGCCCTGAGCTTTGCACCCTAAACCCTACGCCGCGCCCTAAGCCCTGCACCCTAAACCCTATGCTGCGACCTAAGCCCTGCACCCTAAACCCTAGGCCGCGCCCTAAGCCCTGCACCCTAAACCCTAGGCCGCGCCCTAACCCCTGCACCCTAAACCCTAGGCCGCTCCCTAACCCCTGCACCCTAAACCCTAGGCCGCGCCCTAAGCCCTGCACCCTAAACCCTAGGCCGCGCCCTAACCCCTGCACCCTAAACACTAGGCCGCGCCCTAACCCCTGCACCCTAAGCCCTAGGCCGCGCCCTAAGCCCTGCACCCTAAACCCTAGGCCGCGCCCTGACCCCTGCACCCTAAATCCTAGGCCGCGCCCTAACCCCTGCACCCTAAACCCTACGCCGCGCCCTAAGCCCTGCACCCTAAACCCTAGTCCGCGCCCTAACCCCTGCACCCTAAACCCTAGGCCGCGCCCTAACCCCTGCACCCTAAACCCTAGGCCGCGCCCAAACCCCTACACCCTAAACCCTAGGCCGCGCCCTAACCCCTGCACCCTAAACCCTAGGTTGCACACAAACCCCTGCACCCTAAACCCTAGGCCACGCCCTAAGCCCTGCACCCTAAACCCTAGGCCGCGCCCTAAGCCCTGCACCCTAAACCCTAGGCCGCACCCTAACCCCTGCACCCTAAACCCTAAGCCGCGCCCAAACCCCTGCACCCTAAACCCTAGGCCACGCCCTAAGCCCTGCACCCTAAACCATAGTCCACGCCCTAACCCCTGCACCCTAAACCCAAGGCCGCGCCCTAAGCCCTGCACCCTAAACCCTAGGCCGCGCCCTAACCCCTGCACCCTAAACCCTAGGCCGCGCCCTAACCCCTGCACCCTAAACCCTATGCGGCGCCCTAACACCTGCACCCAAAACCCAAGGCCGCGCCCTAACCCCTGCACCCTAAACCATAGGCCGTGCCCTAAGCCCTGCACCCTAAACCCTAGGTCGCGCCCTAACCCCTGCACCCTAAACCCTAGGCCGCGCCCTAACCCCTGCACCCTAAACCCTAGGCCGCGCCCTAAGCCCTGCACCCTAAACCCTAGGCCGCGCCCTAAGCCCTGCACCCTAAACCCTAGGCCGCGCCCTAACCCCTGCACCCTAAACCCTAGGCCGCGCCCTAACCCCGGCACCCTAAACCCTAGGCCGAGCCCTAAGCCCTGCACCCTAAACCCTAGGACGCGCCCTAAGCCCTGCACCCTAAACCCTAGGCCGCGCCCTAAGCCCTGCACCCTAAACCCTAGTCCGCGCCCTAACCCCTGCACCCTAAACCATAGGCCGCGCCCTAACCCCTGCACCCTAAACCCTAGGCCGCGCCCTAAGCCCTGCACCCTAAACCCTACGCCGCGCCCTAACCCCTGCACCCTAAACCCTATGCCGCGCCCTAAGCCCTGCACCCTAAACCCTAGGCCGCGCCCTAACCCCTGCACCCTAAACCCTAGGCCGCGCCCTAACCCCTGCACCCTAAACCCTAGGCCGCGCCCTAAGCCCTGCACCCTAAACCCTAGGCCGCGCCCTATGCCCTGCACCCTAAACCCTAGGCCGCGCCCTAACCCCTGCACCCTAAACCCTGGGCCGCGCCCTAACCCCTGCACCCTAAACCTTAGGCCGCGCCCTAACCCCTGCACCCTAAACCCTATGTGGCGCCTGAACACCTGCACCCTAAACCATATGCGGCGCCCTAACACCTGCACCCAAAACCCTAGGCCGTGCCCTAAGCCCTGCACCCTAAACCCTAGGCCGTGCCCTAACCCCTTCACCCTAAACCCTAGGCCGCGCCCTAACCCCTGCACCCTAAACCCTAGGCCGTTGCCTAAGCCCTGCACCCTAAACCCTACGCCGCGCACTAAGCCCTGCACCCTAAACCCTAGGCCGCGCCCCAAGCCCTGCACCCTAAACCCTACGCCGCGCCCTAAGCCCTGCACCCTAAACCCTAGGCCGCGCCCTAACCCCTGCACCCTAAACCCTAGGCCGCGCACTAAGCCCTGCACCCTAAACCCTAAGCCGCGCCTTAACCCCTGCACCCTAAACCCTAGGCCGCGCCATAACCCCTGCACCCTAAACCCTAGGCCGTGCCCAAACCCCTGCACCCTAAACCCTAGGCCGCGCCCTCACCCCTGCACCATAAACCCTAGGCCGCGCCCTAACCCCTGCACCCTAAACCCTAGGCCGCGCCCTAACCCCTGCACCCTAAACCCTAGGCCGCGCCCAAACCCCTGCACCCTAAACCCTACGCCGCGCCCTAAGCCCTGCACCCTAAACCCTATGCTGCTCCCTTAGCCCTGCACCCTAAACTCTAGGCTGCGCCCTAAGCCCTGCACCCTAAACCCTAGGCCGCGCCCTAACCCCTGCACCCTAAACCCTAGGCCCTGCCCTAACCCCTGCACCCTAAACCCCAGGCCGCGCCCTAACACCTGCACCCTAAACCCTAGGCCGCGCCCAAACCCCTGCACCCTAAACCCTAGGCCGCGCCCTAACCCCTGCACCCTAAACCCTACGCCGCGCCCTAACCCCTGCAACCTAAACCCTAGGCCGCGCCCTAACCCCTGCAACCTAAACCCTAGGCCGTGCCCTAAGCCCTGCACCCTAAACCCTACGCCGCGCCCTAATCCCTGCACCCTAAACCCTATGCTGCGCCCTAAGCCCTGCACCCTAAACCCTAGGCCGCGCCCTAAGCCCTGCACCCTAAACCCTAGGCCGCGCCCTAACCCCTGAACCCTAAACCCTAGGCCGCGCCCTAACCCCTGCACCCTAAACCCTACGCCTCGCCCTAAGCCCTGCACCCTAAACCCTAGGCCGCGCCATAACCCCTGCACCCGAAACCCTAGGCCGCGCCCTAACCCCTGCACCATAAACCCTAGGCCGCGCCCTAACCCCTGCACCCTAAACCCTAGGCCGTGCCCTAACCCCTGCACCCTAAACCCTATGCTGCGCCCTAACCCCTGCACCCTAAACCCTAGGCCGCGCCCTAACCCCTGCACCCTAAACCCTAGGCCGCGCCCTAAGCCCTGCACCCTAAACCCTACGCCGCGCCCTAACCCCTGCACCCTAAACCCTAGGCCGCGCCCTAACCCCTGCACCTTAAACCCTAGGCCGCACCCTAACCCCTGCGCCCTAAATCCTAGGGCGCGCCCTAACCCCTGCACCCTAAACACTAGGCTGCGCCCTAACCCCTGCACCCTAAACCCTAGGCCGCGCCCTAACCCCTGCACCCTAAACCCTATGTGGCGCCCAAACACCTGCACCCTAAACCCTAGGCCGCGCCCTAACCCCTGCACCCTAAACCGTATGCGGCGCCCAAACACCTGCACCCAAAACCCTAGTCCGCGCCATTAGCCCTGCACCCTAAACCCTAGGCCACGCCCTAACCCCTGCACCCTGAACCTTAGGCCGCGCCCTAACCCCTGCACCCTAAACCCTAGGCCGCGCCCTAACCCCTGCACCCTAAACCCTAGGCCGCGCCCTAAGCCCTGCACCCTAAACCCTACGCCGCGCCCTAACCCCTGCACCCTAAACCCTAGGCCGCGCCCTGAGCTTTGCACCCTAAACCCTACGCCGCGCCTTAAGCCCTGCACCCTAAACCCTATGCTGCGACCTAAGCCCTGCACCCTAAACCCTAGGCCGCGCCCTAAGCCCTGCACCCTAAATCCTATGCCGCGCCCTAACCCCTGCACCCTAAACCCTAGGCCGCGCCCTAACCCCTGCACCCTAAACCCTAGGCCGCGCCCTAAGCCCTGCACCCTAAACCCTAGGCCGCGCCCTAAGCCCTGCACCCTAAACCCTAGGCCGCGCCCAAACCCCTGCACCCTAAACCCTAGGCCGCGCCCTAACCCCTGCACCCTAAACCCTAGGCCGCGCCCTAACCCCTGCACCCTAAACCCTAGGCCGCGCCCTGACCCCTGCACCCTAAATCCTAGGCCGCGCCCTAACCCCTGCACCCTAAACTCTACGCCGCGCCCTAAGCCCTGCACCCTAAACCCTAGGCCGCGCCCTAACCCCTGCACCCTAAACCCTAGGCCGCACCCTAACCCCTGCACCCTAAACCCTAGGCCGCGCCCTAACCCCTACACCCTAAACCCTAGGCCGCGCCCTAACACCTGCACCCTAAACCCTAGGCCGCACACAAACCCCTGCACCCTAAACCCTAGGCCACGCCCTAAGCCCTGCACCCTAAACCCTAGGCCGCGCCCTAAGCCCTGCACCCTAAACCCTAGGCCGCGCCCTAACCCCTGCACCCTAAACCCTAGGCCGCGCCCTAACCCCTGCACCCTAAACCCTAGGCCACGCCCTAAGCCCTGCACCCTAAACCATAGGCCGCGCCCTAACCCCTGCACCCTAAACCCAAGGCCGCGCCCTAAGCCCTGCACCCTAAACCCTAGGCCGCGCCCTAACCCCTGCACCCTAAACCCTAGGCCGCGCCCTAACCCCTGCACCCAAAATCCTATGCGGCGCCCTAACACCTGCACCCCAAACCCAAGGCCGCGCCCTAACCCCTGCACCCTTAACCCTAGGCCGTGCCCTAAGCCCTGCACCCTAAACCCTAGGCCGCGCCCTAACCCCTGCACCCTAAACCCTAGGCCGCGCCCTAACCCCTGCACCCTAAACCCTAGGCCGCGCCCTAACCCCTGCACCCTAAACCCTAGGCCGCGCCCTAAGCCCTGAACTCTAAACCCTGGGTCGCGCCCAAACCCCTGCACCCTAAACCCCAGGCCGAGCCCTAAGCCCTGCACCCTAAACCCTAGTCCGCGCCCTAAGCCCTGCACCCTAAACCCTAGGCCGAGCCCTAAGCCCTGCACCCTAAACCCTAGGCCGCGCCCTAACCCCTGCACCCTAAACCCTAGGCCGCGCCCTAAGCCCTGCACCCTAAACCCTAGTCCGCGCCCTAACCCCTGCACCCTAAACCATAGGCCGCGCCCTAAGCCCTGCACCCTAAACCCTAGGCCGCGGCCTAAGCCCTGCACCCTAAACCCTACACCGCGCCCTAACCCCTGCACCCTAAACCCTAGGCCGCGCCCTAAGCCCTGCACCCTACGCCCTAGGCCGCGCCCTAACCCCTGCACCCTAAACCCTAGGCCGCGCCCTAACCCCTGCACCCTAAACCCTAGGCCGCGCCCTAAGCCCTGCACCCTAAACCCTACGCCGCGCCCTAACCCCTGCACCCTAAACCCTAGGCCGCGCCCTAACCCCTGCACCCTAAACCCTAGGCCGAGCCCTAAGCCCTGCACCCTAAACCCTAGTCCGCGCCCTAAGCCCTGCACCCTAAACCCTAGGCCGAGCCCTAAGCCCTGCACCCCAAACTTTAGGCCGCGCCCTAACCCCGGCACCCTAAACCCTAGGCCGCGCCCTAAGCCCTGCACCCTAAACCCTAGTCCGCGCCCTAACCCCTGCACCCTAAACCATTGGCCGCGCCCTAAGCCCTGCACCCTAAACCCTAGGCCGCGCCCTAACCCCTGCACCCTAAACCCTAGGCCGCGCCCTAACCCCTACACCCTAAACCATATGCGGCGCCCTAACACCTGCACCCAAAACCCTAGGCCGTGCCCTAAGCCCTGCACCCTAAACCCTAGGCCGCGCCCTAAGCCCTGCACCCTAAACCCTAGGCCGCGCCCTAACCCCTGCACCCTAAACCCTAGGCCGCGCCCTGAGCCCTGCACCCTAAACCCTAGGCCGCGCCCTCACCCCTGCACCCTAAACCCTAGGCCGCGCCCTAACCCCTGCACCCTAAACCCTAGGCCGCGCCCTAACCCCTGCGCCCTAAACCCTAGGCCGCGCCCAAACCCCTGCACCCTAAACCCTACGCCGCGCCCTAAGCCCTGCACCCTAAACCCTATGCTGCTCCCTTAGCCCGGCACCCTAAACCCTAGGCCGCGCGCTAAGCCCTGCACCCTAAACCCTAGGCCGCACCCTAACCCCTGCACCCTAAACCCTAGGCCGTGCCCTAACCCCTGCACCCTTAACCCCAGGCCGCGCCCTAACACCTGCACCCTAAACCCTAGGCCGCGCCCTGAGCCCTGCACCCTAAACCCTAGGCCGCGCCCTAAGCCCTGCACCCTAAACCCTAGGCCGCGCTCTAACCCCTGCACCCTAAACCCTATGCTGCGCCCTAAGCCCTGCACCCTAAACCCTAGGCCGCGCCCTAAGCCCTGCACCCTAAACCCTAGGCCGCGCCCTAACCCCCGCACCCTAAACCCTACGCCGCGCGCTAACCCCTGCACCCTAAACCCTATGCTGCGCCCTAACCCCTGCACCCTAAACCCTAGGCCGCGCCCTAACCCCTGCACCCTAAACCCTAGGCCGCGCCCTAACCCCTGCACCCTAAACCCTATGCTGCGCCCTAAGCCCTGCACCCTAAACCCTAGGCCTCGCCCTAAGCCCTGCACCCTAAACCCTAGGCCGCGCCCTAAGCCCTGCACCCTAAACCCTAGGCCGCGCCCTAACCCCTGCACCCTAAACCCTAGGCCGCGCCCTAACCCCTGCACCCTAAACCCTATGTGGCGCCTGAACACCTGCACCCTAAACCCTAGGCCGCGCCCTAACCCCTGCACCCTAAACCGTATGCGGCGCCCTAACACCTGCACCCAAAACCCTAGTCCGCGCCATTAGCCCTGCACCCTAAACCCTAGGCCACACCCTAACCCCTGCACCCTGAACCTTAGGCCGCGCCCTAACCCCTGCACCCTAAACCCTAGGCCGCGCCCTAACCCCTGCACCCTAAACCCTAGGCCGCGCCCTAAGCCCTGCACCCTAAACCCTAGGCCGCGCCCTAAGCCCTGCACCCTAAACCCTACGCCGCGCCCTAACCCCGGCACCCTAAACCCTATGCCGCGCCCTACGCCCTGCACCCTAAACCCTATGCTGCGACCTAAGCCCTGCACCCTAAACCCTAGGCCGCGCCCTAACCCCTGCACCCTAAACCCTAGGCCGCGCCCTAAGCCCTGCACCCTAAACCCTAGGCCGCGCCCTAACCGCTGCACCCTAAACCCTAGGCCGCGCCCTAACCCCTGCACCCTAAACCCTAGGCCGCGCCCTAACCCCTGCACCCTAAACCCTAGGCCGCGCCCAAACCCCTGCACCCTAAACCCTACGCCGCGCCCTAACCCCTGCACCCTAAACCTTAGGCCGCGCCCTAAGCCCTGCACCCTAAACCCTAGGCCGCGCCCTGACCCCTGCACCCTAAACCCTAGGCCGCGCCCTAATCCCTGAACCCTAAACCCTACGCCGCGCCCTAAGCCCTGCACCCTAAACCCTAGGCCGCGCCCTAACCCCTGCACCCTAAACCCTAGGCCGCGCCCTAACCCCTGCACCCTAAACCCTAGGCCGCGCCCTAACCCCTGCACCCTAAACCCTAGGCCGCGCCCTAACCCCTGCACCCTAAACCCTAGGCCGCACACAAACCCCTGCACCCTAAACCCTAGGCCACGCCCTAAGCCCTGCACCCGAAACCCTAGGCCGCGCCCTAAGCCCTGCACCCTAAACCCTAGGCCGCGCCCTAAGCCCTGCACCCTAAATCCTAGGCCGCGCCCAAACCCCTGCACCCTAAACCCTAGGCCACGACCTAAGCCCTGCACCCTAAACCATAGGCCGCGCCCTAACCCCTGCACCCTAAACCCTAGGCCGCGCCCTAAGCCCTGCACCCTAAACCCTAGGCCGCGCCCTAACCCCTGCACCCTAAACCCTAGGCCGCGCCCTAACCCCTGCACCCCAAAACCTTACGCCTCGCCCTAAGCCCTGCACCCTAAACCCAAGGCCGCGCCCTAACCCCTGCACCCTAAACCCTAGGCCGCGCCCTAAGCCCTGCACCCTAAACCCTAGGTCGCGCCCTAACCCCTGCACCCTAAACCCTAGGCCGCGCCCTAACCCCTGATCCCTAAACCCTAGGCCGCGCACTAAGCCCTGCACCCTAAACCCTAGGCCGCGCCCTAACCCCTGCACCCTAAACCCTAGGCCGCGCCCTAACCCCCGCACCCTAAACCCTAGGCCGCGCCCTAAGCCCTGCACCCTAAACCCTAGGCCGCGCCCTAACCCCTGCACCCTAAACCCTAGGCCGCGCCCTAAGCCCTGCACCCTAAACCCTAGGCCGCGCCCTAACCCCTGCACCCTAAACCCTAGGCCGCGCCCTAACACCTGCACCGAAAACCCTAGTCCGCGCCATTAGCCCTGCACCCTAAACCCTAGGCCGCGCCCTAACCCCTGCACCCTAAACCCTAGGCCGCGCCTGAACACCTGCACCCAAAACCCTAGTCCGCGCCATTAGCCCTGCACCCTAAACCCTAGGCCACGCCCTAAGCCCTGCACCCTAAACCCTAGGCCGCGCCCTAAGCCCTGCACCCTAAACCCTAGGCCGCGCCCTAACCCCTGCACCCTAAACCCTAGGCCGCGCCCTAACCCCTGCACCCTAAACCCTAGGCCGCGCCCTAAGCCCTGCACCCTAAACCCTACGTTGCGCGCTAACCCCTGCACCCTAAACCGTAGGCCGCGCCCAAACCCCTGCACCCTAAACCCTAGGCCGCGCCCTAACCCCTGCACCCTAAACCCTAGGCCGCGCCCTAACCCCTGCACCCTAGACCCTACGCCGCGCCCTAAGCCCTGCACCCTAAACCCTATGCGGCGACCTAAGCCCTGCACCCTAAACCCTAGGCCGCGCCCTAACCCCTGCACCCTAAACCCAAGGCCGCGCCCTAACCCCTGCACCATAAACCCTAGGCCGCGCCCTAACCCCTGCACCATAAACCCTAGGCCGCGCCCTAAGCCCTGCACCCTAAACCCTAGGCCGCGCCCTAACCCCTGCACCCTAAACCCTAGGCCGCGCCCTAACCCCTGCACCCTAAACCCTATGTGGCGCCTGAACACCTGCACCCTAAACCCTAGGCCGCGCCCTAACCCCTGCACCCTAAACCGTATGCGGCGCCCTAACACCTGCACCCAAAACCCTAGTCCGCGCCATTAGCCCTGCACCCTAAACCCTAGGCCACGCCCTAACCCCTGCACCCTGCACCTTAGGCCGCGCCCTAACCCCTGCACCCTAAACCCTAGGCCGCGCCCTAAGCCCTGCACCCTAAACCCTATGCCGCGCCGTAACCCCTGCACCCTAAACCCTACGCCGCGCCCTAAGCCCTGCACCCTAAACCCTATGCTGCGACCTAAGCCCTGCACCCTAAACCCTAGGCCGCGCCCTAACACCTGCACCCTAAACCCTAGGCCGCGCCCTAAGCCCTGCACCCTAAACCCTAGGCCGCGCCCTAACCCCTGCACCCTAAACCCTAGGCCGCGCCCTAACCCCTGCACCCTAAACCCTAGGCCGCGCCCTAACCCCTGCACCCTAAACCCTAGGCCGCGCCCAAACCCCTGCACCCTAAACCCTAGGCCGCGCCCTAACCCCTGCACCCTAAACCCTAGGCCGCGCCCTAAGCCCTGCACCCTAAACCCTAGGCCGCGCCCTGATCCCTGCACCCTAAATCCTAGGCCGCGCCCTAATCCCTGCACCCTAAACCCTACGCCGCGCCCTAAGCCCTGCACCCTAAACCCTAGGCCGCGCCCTAACCCCTGCACCCTAAACCCTAGGCCGCGCCCTAACCCCTGCACCCTAAACCCTACGCCGCGCCCTAACCCCTACACCCTAAACCCTAGGCCGCGCCCTAACCCCTGCACCCTAAACCCTAGGCCGCACACAAACCCCTGCACCCTAAACCCTAGGCCACGCCCTAAGCCCTGCACCCTAAACCCTAGGCCGCGCCCTAAGCCCTGCACCCTAAACCCTAGGCCGCGCCCTAACCCCTGCACCCTAAACCCTAGGCCGCGCCCAAACCCCTGCACCCTAAACCCTAGGCCACGCCTTAAGCCCTGCACCCTAAACCATAGGCCGCGCCCTAACCCCTGCACCCTAAACCCTAGGCCGCGCCCTAAGCCCTGCACCCTAAACCCTAGGCCGCGCCCTAACCCCTGCACCCTAAACCCTACGCCGCGCCCTAACCCCTGCTCCCTAAACCCTATGCGGCGCCCTAACACCTGCACCCAAAACCCAAGGCCGCGCCCTAACCCCTGCACCCAAAACCCTAGGCCGCGCCCTAACCCCTGCACCCTAAACCCTAGGTCGTGCCCTAGCCCCTGCACCCTAAACCCTAGGCCGCGCCCTAACCCCTGCACCCTAAACCCTAGGCCGCGCACTAAGCCCTGCACCCTAAACCCTAGGCCGCGCCCTAACCCCTGCACCCTAAACCCTAGGCCGCGCCCTAAGCCCCGCACCTTAAACCCTAGGCCGCGCCCTAAGCCCTGCACCCTAAACCCTAGGCCGCGCCCTAAGCCCTGCACCCTAAACCCTAGGCCGCGCCCTAACCCCTGCACCCTAAACCCTAGGCCGTGCCCTAAGCCCTGCACCCTAAACCCTAGGCCGCGCCCTAACCCCTGCACCCTAAACCCTAGGCCGAGCCCTAAGCCCTGCACCCTAAACCCTAGGCCGCGCCCTAACCCCTGCACCCTAAACCCTAGGCCGCGCCCTAAGCCCTGCACCCTAAACCCTAGGCCGCGCCCTAACCGCTGCACCCTAAACCCTAGGCCGCGCCCTAACCCCTGCACCCTAAACCCTAGGCCGCGCCCTAACCCCTGCACCCTAAACCCTAGGCCGCGCCCTAAGCCCTGCACCCTAAACCCTAGGCCGCGCCCTAACCCCTGCACCCTAAACCATATGCGGCGCCCTAACACCTGCACCCTAAACCCTAGGCCGCGCCCTAAGCCCTGCACCCTAAACCCTAGGCCGTGCCCTAACCCCTGAACCCTAAACCCTAGGCCGCGCCCTAACCCCTGCACCCTAAACCCTAGGCCGCGGCCTAAGCCCTGCACCCTAAACCCTACGCCGCGCCCTAACCCCTGCACCCTAAACCCTAGGCCGCGCCCTAACCCCTGCACCCTAAACCCTAGGCCGCGCCCTAACCCCTGAACCCTAAACCCTAGGCCGCGCCCTAAGCCCTGCACCCTAAACCCTAGGCCGCGCCCTAACCCCTGCACCCTGAACCCTAGGCCGCGCCCTAACCCCTGCACCCTAAACCCTAGGCCGCGCCCTAAGCCCTGCACCCTAAACCCTATGCTGCGCCCTAAGCCCTGCACCCTAAACCCTAGGCCGCGCCCTAAGCCCTGCACCCTAAACCCTAGGCCGCGCCCTAAGCCCTGCACCTTAAACCCTAGGCCGCGCCCTAACCCCTGCACCCTAAACCCTAGGCCGCGCCCTAACACCTGCACCCAAAACCCTAGTCCGCGCCATTAGCCCTGCACCCTAAACCCTAGTCCACGCCCTAATCCCTGCACCCTAAACCTTAGGCCGCGCCCTAAGCCCTGCACCCTAAACCCTAGGCCGCGCCCTAACCCCTGCACCCTAAACCCTAGGCCGCGCCCTAACCCCTGCACCCTAAACCCTAGGCCGCGCCCTAAGCCCTGCACCCTAAACCCTACGCCGCGCCCTAACCCCTGCACCCTAAACCGTAGGCCGCGCCCAAACCCCTGCACCCTAAACCCTAGGCCGCGCCCTAACCCCTGCACCCTAAACCCTAGGCCGCGCCCTAACCCCTGCACCCTAGACCCTACGCCGCGCCCTAAGCCCTGCACCCTAAACCCTATGCGGCGACCTAAGCCCTGCACCCTAAACCCTAGGCCGCGCCCTAACCCCTGCACCCTAAACCCTAGGCCGCGCCCTAACCCCTGCACCATAAACCCTAGGCCACGCCTTAACCCCTGCACCCTAAACCCTAGGCCGCGACCGAAGCCCTGCACCCTAAACCCTAGGCCGCGCCCTAACCCCTGCACCTTAAACCATACGCCGCCCCCTAAGCCCTGCACCCTAAACCCTAGGCCGCTCCCTAACCCCTGCACCCTAAACCCTAGGCCGCGCCCTCACCCCTGCACCCTAAACCCTAAGCCGCGCCCTAACCCCTGCACCCTAAACCCTAGGCCGCGCCCTAACCCCTGCACCCTAAACCCTAGGTCGCGCCCTAACCCTACACCCGAAACCCTAGGCCGCGCCCTAACCCCTGCACCCTAAACCCTAGGCCGCGTCCTAACACCTGCACCCTAAAACCTAGGCCGCGCCCTAACCCCTGCACCATAAACCCTGGGCCGCGCCCTTACCCCTGCACCATAAACCCTAGGCCGCTCCCTAACCCCTGCACCCTAAACCCTAGGCCGCGCCCTAAGCCCTGCACCCTAAACCCTAGGCCGCGCCCTAACCCCTGCACCCTAAACACTAGGCCGTGCCCTAACACCTGCACCCTAAACCCTAGGCCGCGCCCTCACCCCTGCACCCTAAACCCTAGGCCGCGCCCTCACCCCTGCACCCTAAACCCTAGGCCGCGCCCTAACCCCTGCACCCTAAACCCTAGGCCGCGCCCTAACCCCTGCACCCTAAACCCTAGGCAGCGCCCTAAGCCCTGCACCCTAAATCCTAGGCCGCGCCCTAACCCCTGCACCCTAAACTCTAGGCCGCGCCCTAACCCCTGCACCTTAAAAAATACGCCGCCCCCTAAGCCCTGCACCCTAAACCCTAGGCCGCGCCCTAACCCCTACACCTTAAACCCTAGGCCGCGCCCTAAGCCCTGCACCCTAAACCCTAGGCCGCGCCCTAACCCCTGCACCCTAAACCCTAGGCCGCGCCCTCACCACGGCACCCTAAACCCTAGGCCGCGCCCTCACCCCTGCACCCTAAACCCTACGCCGCGCCCTAACCCCTGCACCCTAAACCCTAGGCCGCGCCCTAAACCCTGCACCCTAAACCCTAGGCCGCGCCCTAAGCCCTGCACCCTAAACCCTAGGCCGCGCCCTAAGCCCTGCACCCTAAACCCTAGGCCGCGCCCTAACCCCTTCACCCTAAACCCTAGGCAGCGCCCAAACACCTGCACCCTAAACCCTAGGCCGCTCCCTAACCCCTGCACCCTAAACCCTAGGCCGTGACCTAACCCCTGCACCCTAAACCCTACGCCACGCCCTAAACCCTGCACCCTAAACCCTAGGCCGCGCCCTAAGCCCTGCACCCTGAACCCTAGGCCGCGCCCTAACCCCTGCACCCTAAACCCTAGGCTGCGCCCTAACCCCTGCACCCTAAAGCCTAGGCCGCGCCCTAACCCCTGCACCCTAAACCCTAGGCCGCGCCCTCACCCCTGCACCTTAAACCATACGCCGCCCCCTAAGCCCTGCACCCTAAACCCTAGGCCGCGCCTTAACCCCTGCACCCTAAACCCTACTCCGCGCCCTAACCCCTGCACCCTAAACCCTTGGCCGCGCCCTAACCCCTGCACCCTAAACCCTACGCCGCGCCCTAACCCCTGCACCCTAAACCTTTGGTCGCGCCCTAACCCTACACCCTAAACCCTACGCCGCGCCCTAACCCCTGCACCCTAAACCCTAGGCCGCGCCCTAACCCCTGCACCCTAAACCCTAGGCCGCGCCCTAACCGCTGCAACCTAAACCCTAGGCCGCGCCCTAACCCCTGCACCTTAAACCATACGCCGCCCCCTAAGCCCTGCACCCTAAACCCTAGGCCGCGCCCTAACCCCTGCACCCTAAACCCTAGGCCGCGCCCTAACCCCTGCACCCTAAACCCTAGGCCGCGCCCTAACCCCTGCACCCTAAACCCTACGCCGCGCCCTAACCCCTGCACCCTAAACCCTAGGCCGCGCCCTAAGCCCTGCACCCTAAACCCTAGGCCGCGCCCTAACCCCTGCACCCTAAACCCTAGGCCGCGCCCTAACCCCTGCTCCCTAAACCCTAGGCCGCCCCCTAACCCGTACACCCTAAACCCTAGGCCGCGCCCTAACCCCTGCACCCTAAACCTTAGGCCGCGCCCTAACCCCTGCACCCTTAAGCCTTTGCCGCGCCCTAACCCCTGCACCCTAAACCCTAGGCCGGGCCCTAAGCCCTGCACCCTAAACCCTTTGCCGCGCCCTAACCCCTCCACCCTAAACCCTAGGCCACGCCCTAACCCCTGCACCCTAAACCCTAGGCCGCGCCCTAACCCCTCCACCCTAAACCCTAGGCCGCGCCCTAACCCCTGCACCCTTAACCCTTTGCCGCGCCCTAACCCCTGCAACCTAAACCCTAGGCCGCACCCTGAGCCCTGCACCCTAAACCCTAGGCCGCGCCCAAACACCTGCACCCTAAACCCTATGCCGCGCCCTGATCCATGCACCCTAAACCCTAGGCCGCGCCCTAAGCCCTGCACCCTAAACCCTACGCCGCGCCCTAACCCCTGCACCCTAAACCGTAGGCCGCGCCCTAACCCCTGCACCCTAAACCCTAGGCCGCGCCCTAACCCCTGCACCCTAAACCCTAGGCCGCGCCCTAACCCCTGCACCCTAGACCCTACGCCACGCCCTAAGCCCTGCACCCTAAACCCTATGCGGCGACCTAAGCCCAGCACCCTAAACCCTAGGCCGCGCCCTAACCCCTGCACCCTAAACCCTAGGCCGCGCCCTAACCCCTGCACCATAAACCCTAGGCCACGCCTTAACCCCTGCACCCTAAACCCTAGGCCGCGCCCGAAGCCCTGCACCCTAAACCCTAGGCCGCGCCCTAACCCCTGCACCTTAAACCATACGCCGCCCCCTAAGCCCTGCACCCTAAACCCTAGGCCGCACCCTAACCCCTGCACCCAAAACCCTAGGCCGCGCCCTCACCCCTGCACCCTAAACCCTAGGCCGCGCCCTAACCCCTGCACCCTAAACCCTAGGCCGCGCCCTAACCCCTGCACCCTAAACCCTAGGTCGCGCCCTAACCCTACACCCGAAACGCTAGGCCGCGCCCTAACCCCTGCACCCTAAACCCTAGGCCGCGTCCTAACACCTGCACCCTAAACCCTAGGCCGCGCCCTAACCCCTGCACCATAAACCCTGGGCCGCGCCCTTACCCCTGCACCATAAACCCTAGGCCGCGCCCTAACCCCTGCACCCTAAACCCTAGGCCGCGCCCTAAGCCCTGCACCCTAAACCCTAGGCCGCGCCCTAACCCCTGCACCCTAAACCCTAGGCCGCGCCCTAACCCCTGCACCCTAAACCCTAGGCCGCGCCCTAACCCCTGCACCCCAATCCCTAGGCCGCGCCCTAACCCTTGCACCCTAAACCCTAGGCCGCGCCATAACCCCTGCACCCTAAACACTAGGCCGTGCCCTAACACCTGCACCCTAAACCCTAGGCCGCGCCCTCACCCCTGCACCCTAAACCCTAGGCCGCGCCCTCACCCCTGCACCCTAAACCCTAGGCCGCGCCCTCACCCCTGCACCCTAAACCCTAGGCCGCGCCCTAACCCCTTCACCCTAAACCCTAGGCAGCGCCCTAAGCCCTGCACCCTAAATCCTAGGCCGCGCCCTAACCCCTGCACCCTAAACTCTAGGCCGCGCCCTAACCCCTGCACCTTAAAAAATACGCCGCCCCCTAAGCCCTGCACCCTAAACCCTAGGCCGCGCCCTAACCCCTACACCTTAAACCCTGGGCCGCGCCCTAAGCCCTGCACCCTAAACCCTAGGCCGCGCCCTAACCCCTGCACCCTAAACCCTAGGCCGCGCCCTCACCACGGCACCCTAAACCCTAGGCCGCGCCCTCACCCCTGCACCCTAAACCCTACGCCGCGCCCTAACCCCTGCACCCTAAACCCTAGGCCGCGCCCTAACCCCTGCACCCTAAACCCTAGGCCGCGCCCTAAGCCCTGCACCCTAAACCCTAGGCCGCGCCCTAAGCCCTGCACCCTAAACCCTAGGCCGCGCCCTAACCCCTTCACCCTAAACCCTAGGCAGCGCCCAAACACCTGCACCCTAAACCCTAGGCCGCTCCCTAACCCCTGCACCCTAAAACCTAGGCCATGACCTAACCCCTGCACCCTAAACCCTACGCCACGCCCTAAACCCTGCACCATAAACCCTAGGCCGCGCCCTAAGCCCTGCACCCTGAACCCTAGGCCGCGCCCTAACCCCTGCACCCTAAACCCTAGGCTGCGCCCTAAACCCCTGCACCCTAAACCCTACGCCGCGCCCTAACCCCTGCACCCTAAACCCTAGGCCGCGCCCTCACCCCTGCACCTTAAACCATACGCCGCCCCCTAAGCCCTGCACCCTAAACCCTAGGCCGCGCCCTAACCCCTGCACCCTAAACCCTACTCCGCGCCCTAACCCCTGCACCCTAAACCCTTGGCCGCGCCCTAACCCCTGCACCCTAAACCCTAGGCCGCGCCCTAACCCCTGCACCCTAAACCTTTGGTCGCGCCCTAACCCTACACCCTAAACCCTACGCCGCGCCCTAACCCCTGCACCCTAAACCCTAGGCCGCGCCCTAACCCCTGCACCCTAAACCCTAGGCCGCGCCCTAACCCCTGCACCCTAAACCCTAGGCCGCGCCCTAACCCCTGCACCTTAAACCATACGCCGCCCCCTAAGCCCTGCACCCTAAACCCTAGGCCGCGCCCTAACCCCTGCACCCTAAACCCTAGGCCGCGCCCTAACCCCTGCATCCTAAACCCTAGGCCGCGCCCTAACCCCTGCACCCTAAACCCTAGGCCGCGCCCTAACCCCTGCACCCTAAACCCTAGGCCGCGCCCTAAGCCCTGCACCCTAAACCCTAGGCCGCGCCCTAACCCCTGCACCCTAAACCCTAGGCCGCGCCCTAACCCCTGCTCCCTAAACCCTAGACCGCGCCCTAACCCGTACACCCTAAACCCTAGGCCGCGCCCTAACCCCTGCACCCTAAACCTTAGGCCGCGCCCTAACCCCTGCACCCTTAAGCCTTTGCCGCGCCCTAACCCCTGCACCCTAAACCCTAGGCCGCGCCCTAAGCCCTGCACCCTAAACCCTTTGCCGCGCCCTAACCCCTCCACCCTAAACCCTAGGCCGTGCCCTAACCCCTGCACCCTAAACCCTAGGCCGCGCCCTAACCCCTCCACCCTAAACCCTAGGCCGCGCCCTAACCCCTGCACCCTTAACCCTTTGCCGCGCCCTAACCCCTGGAACCTAAACCCTAGGCCGCACCCTGAGCCCTGCACCCTAAACCCTAGGCCGCGCCCAAACACCTGCACCCTAAACCCTATGCCGCGCCCTGATCCATGCACCCGAAACCCTTGGCCGTGCCCTTAGCCCTGCACCCTATACCCTGGGCCGCACCCTAACCCTTGCACCCTAAACCGTGGGCCGCCCCGAAACGCCTTCACAGTAAACCCTAGGCCGTGCCCTTATGCCACTCCTCACCTGTCTCATCCACACCCCTCAGCAGCCAGCCCTCACCAGGCTCAGCTACGCCCCTCACCAACCATCCCTTTCCAGGCTCGGGCACAAAGCTCACCTCCATCCCTAACCAGGCTCAGCCAGGCAAGCACCAGACTAGGCTAGGCTAGGCTACGCTAGGCTAGGCTAGGCTATGCTAGTATCAGGCTAGGCTATGCTAAGCTAGGCTAGGTTAGGCAAGTGCTAGGCTAGTCTAGTCTAGGCTAGGCTAGGGCAGGCTAGCAGCAGTCTAGGCTAGGCTGAGCCTGCTGAGGTGTGGCTGGATAGGTTTGAGGGTGAGCCTCCTTAGGGATAGCAGCTGAGGTGTTCTGCTCTGCCTGGTGAGGGCTGGCTGCTGAGGTGTGTGGTGGAGCCTGCTGTGTTGTGGCTGGTGAAGGGCGTGGCTGAGGCTGCTGAGGCGTGGCTGGTGAGGGGTGAGTCTGAGCCTCGTTAGGGCTGGCTCCTGTGATGTGTGAGTGAACATGGTGAGGGGTGCCTGGTGAGGGGTGTGGCTGAGCCTGGTGAGTGCTGGCTGCTGAGGTGTGTGGCTGAGCCTAGTGCAGGGTGGCTGGTGAGGGTCCTGGGGGAGTCTCGTTAGGGCTGGCTCAAATGGCAGCTCGTGGCGGGGGCCGAGGTGCCCAGCCCTGTGGGGGGTCCAGATCAGAAAGGTGTGGGAGCAGCAAGGTTGGGGCCTTGCTGCGTTCGTCTTGGCAGGCTCTTTCCAGCACCAGCGCTCCTGGAGCTCGAGGCCCTTTAGATCTCCTAACCCTAACCCTAAGCGTAACCCTAACCCTAGATCCAGTTAATTACCCTAACACACTCCCTGGCTTTTCCCTACCAGAAAGGTGTGGGAGCAGCAATGTTGGGGCACTGCTGCGATGGCCTCGGCAGGCTCTTTCCAGCCCCAGTGTCCCTGGAGCTCGAGGCTGCTTAGATCTCTCCAGCCTGACCCACCCCCCTGAGGGCACCCTGGCACTGGGCCGAGGTGCCCAGCCCTGTGGGGACTCCAGGTCAGAAAGATGGAGGAGCAGCAATGTTGGGGCGCTGCCGCGATGGCCTTGGCAGGCCCTTTCCAGCCCCAGTGTCCCTGGAGCTCTAGGCTCTTTCCCTCTCTCAACACTAACTCTAGGCCAAATGGCAGCTGGTGGCCGGGGCCGAGGTGCCCAGCCCTGTGGGGGCTCCAGATCAGAAAGCTGCGGGAGCAGCAAGGCTGGGGTCTTGTTGCGTTTGCCTTAGCAGGCCCTTTCCAGCCCCAGTGTTCCCGTAGCTCAAGGCCCTTTAGCTAACTCTAGGCGTAACCTTAAGCCTACCCCTAGTTAATTACCCGAGCACAGTACCTGGGTTTTCCCTATCAGAAAAATGGAGGAGCATCAATGTTGGGGCACAGCCGTGATGGCCTAGGCAGGTCCATTCCAACCCCAGTGTCCCTGGACTTCCAGGCTAGGTTTGGCTAGGCTAGTGCCATTCTAAGCTAGGCTAGCACCAGGCTTGGCGAGCACCAGGTTAGGTTAAGATAGGCTAGGTTAGGCTAACACCAAGTAAGGCTAGGCTAGCCAAGCACCAGGCTAGGGCAGGCGAGCACCAGGCTAGGCTCTTCTAGGCTAGCATAAGACAGGCCAAATCTAGAAGCTGGTTAGGTTAGGTTAGGCCAGGAAAAGCTAGACTAGCAACACGACAGGATAAGCTACGCTAGCACCAGGTTAGGCTGTACTCTAAACCCTAGCACACGCACTAAGCCCTGCACCCTAAACCCTAGGCCGCGCCCTAACTCTTGCACCCTAAACCCTAGGCCGCGCCCTAATCCCTGCACCCTAAACCCTAAGCCGCGCCCTAAGCCCTGCACCCTGAACCCTAGGCCGCGCCCTAACCCATGCACCCTAAACCCTAGGCCGCGCCCTAACCCCTGCACCATAAACCCTGGGCCGCGCCCTTACCCCTGCACCATAAACCCTAGGCCGCGCCCTAACCCCTGCACCCTAAACCCTAGGCCGCGCCCTAAGCCCTGCACCCTAAACCCTAGGCCGCGCCCTAACCCCTGCACCCTAAACCCTAGGCCGCGCCCTAACCCCTGCACCCTAAACCCTAGGCCGCGCCCTAACCCCTGCACCCTAAACCCTAGGCCGCGCCCTAACCCTTGCACCCTAAACCCTAGGCCGCGCCATAACCCCTGCACCCTAAACACTAGGCCGTGCCCTAACACCTGCACCCTAAACCCTAGGCCGCGCCCTCACCCCTGCACCCTAAACCCTAGGCCGCGCCCTCACCCCTGCACCCTAAACCCTAGGCCGCGCCCTCACCCCTGCACCCTAAACCCTAGGCCGCGCCCTAACCCCTTCACCCTAAACCCTAGGCAGCGCCCTAAGCCCTGCACCCTAAATCCTAGGCCGCGCCCTAACCCCTGCACCCTAAACTTTAGGCCGCGCCCTAACCCCTGCACCTTAAAAAATACGCCGCCCCCTAAGCCCTGCACCCTAAACCCTAGGCCGCGCCCTAACCCCTGCACCCTAAACCCTAGGCCGCGCCCTCACCACGGCACCCTAAACCCTAGGCCGCGCCCTCACCCCTGCACCCTAAACCCTACGCCGCGCCCTAACCCCTGCACCCTAAACCCTAGGCCGCGCCCTAACCCCTGCACCCTAAACCCTAGGCCGCGCCCTAAGCCCTGCACCCTAAACCCTAGGCCGCGCCCTAAGCCCTGCACCCTAAACCCTAGGCCGCGCCCTAACCCCTTCACCCTAAACCCTAGGCAGCGCCCAAACACCTGCACCCTAAACCCTAGGCCGCTCCCTAACCCCTGCACCCTAAAACCTAGGCCATGACCTAACCCCTGCACCCTAAACCCTACGCCACGCCCTAAACCCTGCACCATAAACCCTAGGCCGCGCCCTAAGCCCTGCACCCTGAACCCTAGGCCGCGCCCTAACCCCTGCACCCTAAACCCTAGGCTGCGCCCTAAACCCCTGCACCCTAAACCCTACGCCGCGCCCTAACCCCTGCACCCTAAACCCTAGGCCGCGCCCTCACCCCTGCACCTTAAACCATACGCCGCCCCCTAAGCCCTGCACCCTAAACCCTAGGCCGCGCCCTAACCCCTGCACCCTAAACCCTACTCCGCGCCCTAACCCCTGCACCCTAAACCCTTGGCCGCGCCCTAACCCCTGCACCCTAAACCCTAGGCCGCGCCCTAACCCCTGCACCCTAAACCTTTGGTCGCGCCCTAACCCTACACCCTAAACCCTACGCCGCGCCCTAACCCCTGCACCCTAAACCCTAGGCCGCGCCCTAACCCCTGCACCCTAAACCCTAGGCCGCGCCCTAACCCCTGCACCCTAAACCCTAGGCCGCGCCCTAACCCCTGCACCTTAAACCATACGCCGCCCCCTAAGCCCTGCACCCTAAACCCTAGGCCGCGCCCTAACCCCTGCACCCTAAACCCTAGGCCGCGCCCTAACCCCTGCATCCTAAACCCTAGGCCGCGCCCTAACCCCTGCACCCTAAACCCTAGGCCGCGCCCTAACCCCTGCACCCTAAACCCTAGGCCGCGCCCTAAGCCCTGCACCCTAAACCCTAGGCCGCGCCCTAACCCCTGCACCCTAAACCCTAGGCCGCGCCCTAACCCCTGCTCCCTAAACCCTAGACCGCGCCCTAACCCGTACACCCTAAACCCTAGGCCGCGCCCTAACCCCTGCACCCTAAACCTTAGGCCGCGCCCTAACCCCTGCACCCTTAAGCCTTTGCCGCGCCCTAACCCCTGCACCCTAAACCCTAGGCCGCGCCCTAAGCCCTGCACCCTAAACCCTTTGCCGCGCCCTAACCCCTCCACCCTAAACCCTAGGCCGTGCCCTAACCCCTGCACCCTAAACCCTAGGCCGCGCCCTAACCCCTCCACCCTAAACCCTAGGCCGCGCCCTAACCCCTGCACCCTTAACCCTTTGCCGCGCCCTAACCCCTGGAACCTAAACCCTAGGCCGCACCCTGAGCCCTGCACCCTAAACCCTAGGCCGCGCCCAAACACCTGCACCCTAAACCCTATGCCGCGCCCTGATCCATGCACCCGAAACCCTTGGCCGTGCCCTTAGCCCTGCACCCTATACCCTGGGCCGCACCCTAACCCTTGCACCCTAAACCGTGGGCCGCCCCGAAACGCCTTCACAGTAAACCCTAGGCCGTGCCCTTATGCCACTCCTCACCTGTCTCATCCACACCCCTCAGCAGCCAGCCCTCACCAGGCTCAGCTACGCCCCTCACCAACCATCCCTTTCCAGGCTCGGGCACAAAGCTCACCTCCATCCCTAACCAGGCTCAGCCAGGCAAGCACCAGACTAGGCTAGGCTAGGCTACGCTAGGCTAGGCTAGGCTATGCTAGTATCAGGCTAGGCTATGCTAAGCTAGGCTAGGTTAGGCAAGTGCTAGGCTAGTCTAGTCTAGGCTAGGCTAGGGCAGGCTAGCAGCAGTCTAGGCTAGGCTGAGCCTGCTGAGGTGTGGCTGGATAGGTTTGAGGGTGAGCCTCCTTAGGGATAGCAGCTGAGGTGTTCTGCTCTGCCTGGTGAGGGCTGGCTGCTGAGGTGTGTGGTGGAGCCTGCTGTGTTGTGGCTGGTGAAGGGCGTGGCTGAGGCTGCTGAGGCGTGGCTGGTGAGGGGTGAGTCTGAGCCTCGTTAGGGCTGGCTCCTGTGATGTGTGAGTGAACATGGTGAGGGGTGCCTGGTGAGGGGTGTGGCTGAGCCTGGTGAGTGCTGGCTGCTGAGGTGTGTGGCTGAGCCTAGTGCAGGGTGGCTGGTGAGGGTCCTGGGGGAGTCTCGTTAGGGCTGGCTCAAATGGCAGCTCGTGGCGGGGGCCGAGGTGCCCAGCCCTGTGGGGGGTCCAGATCAGAAAGGTGTGGGAGCAGCAAGGTTGGGGCCTTGCTGCGTTCGTCTTGGCAGGCTCTTTCCAGCACCAGCGCTCCTGGAGCTCGAGGCCCTTTAGATCTCCTAACCCTAACCCTAAGCGTAACCCTAACCCTAGATCCAGTTAATTACCCTAACACACTCCCTGGCTTTTCCCTACCAGAAAGGTGTGGGAGCAGCAATGTTGGGGCACTGCTGCGATGGCCTCGGCAGGCTCTTTCCAGCCCCAGTGTCCCTGGAGCTCGAGGCTGCTTAGATCTCTCCAGCCTGACCCACCCCCCTGAGGGCACCCTGGCACTGGGCCGAGGTGCCCAGCCCTGTGGGGACTCCAGGTCAGAAAGATGGAGGAGCAGCAATGTTGGGGCGCTGCCGCGATGGCCTTGGCAGGCCCTTTCCAGCCCCAGTGTCCCTGGAGCTCTAGGCTCTTTCCCTCTCTCAACACTAACTCTAGGCCAAATGGCAGCTGGTGGCCGGGGCCGAGGTGCCCAGCCCTGTGGGGGCTCCAGATCAGAAAGCTGCGGGAGCAGCAAGGCTGGGGTCTTGTTGCGTTTGCCTTAGCAGGCCCTTTCCAGCCCCAGTGTTCCCGTAGCTCAAGGCCCTTTAGCTAACTCTAGGCGTAACCTTAAGCCTACCCCTAGTTAATTACCCGAGCACAGTACCTGGGTTTTCCCTATCAGAAAAATGGAGGAGCATCAATGTTGGGGCACAGCCGTGATGGCCTAGGCAGGTCCATTCCAACCCCAGTGTCCCTGGACTTCCAGGCTAGGTTTGGCTAGGCTAGTGCCATTCTAAGCTAGGCTAGCACCAGGCTTGGCGAGCACCAGGTTAGGTTAAGATAGGCTAGGTTAGGCTAACACCAAGTAAGGCTAGGCTAGCCAAGCACCAGGCTAGGGCAGGCGAGCACCAGGCTAGGCTCTTCTAGGCTAGCATAAGACAGGCCAAATCTAGAAGCTGGTTAGGTTAGGTTAGGCCAGGAAAAGCTAGACTAGCAACACGACAGGATAAGCTACGCTAGCACCAGGTTAGGCTGTACTCTAAACCCTAGCACACGCACTAAGCCCTGCACCCTAAACCCTAGGCCGCGCCCTAACTCTTGCACCCTAAACCCTAGGCCGCGCCCTAATCCCTGCACCCTAAACCCTAAGCCGCGCCCTAAGCCCTGCACCCTGAACCCTAGGCCGCGCCCTAACCCATGCACCCTAAACCCTAGGCCGCGCCCTAACCCCTGCACCATAAACCCTGGGCCGCGCCCTTACCCCTGCACCATAAACCCTAGGCCGCGCCCTAACCCCTGCACCCTAAACCCTAGGCCGCGCCCTAAGCCCTGCACCCTAAACCCTAGGCCGCGCCCTAACCCCTGCACCCTAAACCCTAGGCCGCGCCCTAACCCCTGCACCCTAAACCCTAGGCCGCGCCCTAACCCCTGCACCCTAAACCCTAGGCCGCGCCCTAACCCTTGCACCCTAAACCCTAGGCCGCGCCATAACCCCTGCACCCTAAACACTAGGCCGTGCCCTAACACCTGCACCCTAAACCCTAGGCCGCGCCCTCACCCCTGCACCCTAAACCCTAGGCCGCGCCCTCACCCCTGCACCCTAAACCCTAGGCCGCGCCCTCACCCCTGCACCCTAAACCCTAGGCCGCGCCCTAACCCCTTCACCCTAAACCCTAGGCAGCGCCCTAAGCCCTGCACCCTAAATCCTAGGCCGCGCCCTAACCCCTGCACCCTAAACTTTAGGCCGCGCCCTAACCCCTGCACCTTAAAAAATACGCCGCCCCCTAAGCCCTGCACCCTAAACCCTAGGCCGCGCCCTAACCCCTACACCTTAAACCCTGGGCCGCGCCCTAAGCCCTGCACCCTAAACCCTAGGCCGCGCCCTAACCCCTGCACCCTAAACCCTAGGCCGCGCCCTCACCACGGCACCCTAAACCCTAGGCCGCGCCCTCACCCCTGCACCCTAAACCCTACGCCGCGCCCTAACCCCTGCACCCTAAACCCTAGGCCGCGCCCTAACCCCTGCACCCTAAACCCTAGGCCGCGCCCTAAGCCCTGCACCCTAAACCCTAGGCCGCGCCCTAAGCCCTGCACCCTAAACCCTAGGCCGCGCCCTAACCCCTTCACCCTAAACCCTAGGCAGCGCCCAAACACCTGCACCCTAAACCCTAGGCCGCTCCCTAACCCCTGCACCCTAAAACCTAGGCCGTGACCTAACCCCTGCACCCTAAACCCTACGCCACGCCCTAAACCCTGCACCCTAAACCCTAGGCCGCGCCCTAAGCCCTGCACCCTGAACCCTAGGCCGCGCCCTAACCCCTGCACCCTAAACCCTACGCCGCGCCCTAACCCCTGCACCCTAAACCCTAGGCCGCGCCCTAAGCCCTGCACCCTAAACCCTAGGCCGCGCCCTAACCCCTGCACCCTAAACCCTAGGCCGCGCCCTAACCCCTGCTCCCTAAACCCTAGACCGCGCCCTAACCCGTACACCCTAAACCCTAGGCCGCGCCCTAACCCCTGCACCCTAAACCTTAGGCCGCGCCCTAACCCCTGCACCCTTAAGCCTTTGCCGCGCCCTAACCCCTGCACCCTAAACCCTAGGCCGCGCCCTAAGCCCTGCACCCTAAACCCTTTGCCGCGCCCTAACCCCTCCACCCTAAACCCTAGGCCGCGCCCTAACCCCTGCACCCTAAACCCTAGGCCGCGCCCTAACCCCTGCACCCTAAACCCTAGGCCGCGCCCTAACCCCTGCACCCTTAACCCTTTGCCGCGCCCTAACCCCTGCAACCTAAACCCTAGGCCGCACCCTGAGCCCTGCACCCTAAACCCTAGGCCGCGCCCAAACACCTGCACCCTAAACCCTATGCCGCGCCCTGATCCATGCACCCGAAACCCTTGGCCGTGCCCTTAGCCCTGCACCCTATACCCTGGGCCGCACCCTAACCCTTGCACCCTAAACCGTGGGCCGCCCCGAAACGCCTTCACAGTAAACCCTAGGCCGTGCCCTTATGCCACTCCTCACCTGTCTCATCCACACCCCTCAGCAGCCAGCCCTCACCAGGCTCAGCTACGCCCCTCACCAACCATCCCTTTCCAGGCTCGGGCACAAAGCTCACCTCCATCCCTAACCAGGCTCAGCCAGGCAAGCACCAGACTAGGCTAGGCTAGGCTACGCTAGGCTAGGCTAGGCTATGCTAGTATCAGGCTAGGCTATGCTAAGCTAGGCTAGGTTAGGCAAGTGCTAGGCTAGTCTAGTCTAGGCTAGGCTAGGGCAGGCTAGCAGCAGTCTAGGCTAGGCTGAGCCTGCTGAGGTGTGGCTGGATAGGTTTGAGGGTGAGCCTCCTTAGGGATAGCAGCTGAGGTGTTCTGCTCTGCCTGGTGAGGGCTGGCTGCTGAGGTGTGTGGTGGAGCCTGCTGTGTTGTGGCTGGTGAAGGGCGTGGCTGAGGCTGCTGAGGCGTGGCTGGTGAGGGGTGAGTCTGAGCCTCGTTAGGGCTGGCTCCTGTGATGTGTGAGTGAACATGGTGAGGGGTGCCTGGTGAGGGGTGTGGCTGAGCCTGGTGAGTGCTGGCTGCTGAGGTGTGTGGCTGAGCCTAGTGCAGGGTGGCTGGTGAGGGTCCTGGGGGAGTCTCGTTAGGGCTGGCTCAAATGGCAGCTCGTGGCGGGGGCCGAGGTGCCCAGCCCTGTGGGGGGTCCAGATCAGAAAGGTGTGGGAGCAGCAAGGTTGGGGCCTTGCTGCGTTCGTCTTGGCAGGCTCTTTCCAGCACCAGCGCTCCTGGAGCTCGAGGCCCTTTAGATCTCCTAACCCTAACCCTAAGCGTAACCCTAACCCTAGATCCAGTTAATTACCCTAACACACTCCCTGGCTTTTCCCTACCAGAAAGGTGTGGGAGCAGCAATGTTGGGGCACTGCTGCGATGGCCTCGGCAGGCTCTTTCCAGCCCCAGTGTCCCTGGAGCTCGAGGCTCCTTAGATCTCTCCAGCCTGACCCACCCCCCTGAGGGCACCCTGGCACTGGGCCGAGGTGCCCAGCCCTGTGGGGACTCCAGGTCAGAAAGATGGAGGAGCAGCAATGTTGGGGCGCTGCCGCGATGGCCTTGGCAGGCCCTTTCCAGCCCCAGTGTCCCTGGAGCTCTAGGCTCTTTCCCTCTCTCAACACTAACTCTAGGCCAAATGGCAGCTGGTGGCCGGGGCCGAGGTGCCCAGCCCTGTGGGGGCTCCAGATCAGAAAGCTGCGGGAGCAGCAAGGCTGGGGTCTTGTTGCGTTTGCCTTAGCAGGCCCTTTCCAGCCCCAGTGTTCCCGTAGCTCAAGGCCCTTTAGCTAACTCTAGGCGTAACCTTAAGCCTACCCCTAGTTAATTACCCGAGCACAGTACCTGGGTTTTCCCTATCAGAAAAATGGAGGAGCATCAATGTTGGGGCACAGCCGTGATGGCCTAGGCAGGTCCATTCCAACCCCAGTGTCCCTGGACTTCCAGGCTAGGTTTGGCTAGGCTAGTGCCATTCTAAGCTAGGCTAGCACCAGGCTTGGCGAGCACCAGGTTAGGTTAAGATAGGCTAGGTTAGGCTAACACCAAGTAAGGCTAGGCTAGCCAAGCACCAGGCTAGGGCAGGCGAGCACCAGGCTAGGCTCTTCTAGGCTAGCATAAGACAGGCCAAATCTAGAAGCTGGTTAGGTTAGGTTAGGCCAGGAAAAGCTAGACTAGCAACACGACAGGATAAGCTACGCTAGCACCAGGTTAGGCTGTACTCTAAACCCTAGCACACGCACTAAGCCCTGCACCCTAAACCCTAGGCCGCGCCCTAACTCTTGCACCCTAAACCCTAGGCCGCGCCCTAATCCCTGCACCCTAAACCCTAAGCCGCGCCCTAAGCCCTGCACCCTGAACCCTAGGCCGCGCCCTAACCCATGCACCCTAAACCCTAGGCCACGCCCTAACCCCTGCACCCTAAACCCTAGGCCGCGCCCTAACCCCTACACCCTAAACCCTAGGCCGCGCCCTAACCCCTGCACCCTAAACCCTAGGCCGCGCCCTAACCCCTGCACCCTAAACCCTAGGCCGCGCCCTCACCCCTGCACCCTAAACCCTAGGCCGCGCCCTAACCCCTGCACCCTAAACCCTACGCCTCGCCCTAACCCCTGCACCCTAAACCCTAGGCCGCGCCCTAAGCCCTGCACCCTAAACCCTAGGCCACGCCCTAACCCCTGCACCTTAAACCATACGCCGCGCCCTAACCCCTGCACCATAAACCCTAGGCCGCGCCCTAACCCCTGCACCATAAACCCTAGGCCGCGCCCTAAGCCCTGCACCATAAACCCTAGGCCGCGCCCTAACCCCTGCACCCTAAACCCTAGGCTGCGCCCTAACCCCTTCACCCTAAACCTTAGGCTGCGCCCAAACACCCGCACCCCAAACCCTAGGCCACTCCCTAACCCCTGTACCCTAAACCCTAGGCCGCGCCCTAAGCCCTGCACCCTAAACCCTAGGCCGCGCCCTAACCCCTGCACCCTAAACCCTAGGCCGCGCCCTAATCCCTGCACCCTAAACCCTAGGCCGCGCCCTAAGCCCTGCACCCTGAACCCTAGGCCGCGCCCTAACCCATGCACCCTAAACCCTAGGCCGCGCCCTAACCCCTGCACCCTAAACCCTAGGCCGCGCCCTAAGCCCTGCACCCTAAACCCTAGGCCGCGCCCTAACCCCTGCACCTTAAACCATACGCCGCGCCCTAACCCCTGCACCATAAACCCTAGGCCGCGCCCTAACCCCTGCACCATAAACCCTAGGCCGCGCCCTAAGCCCTGCACCATAAACCCTAGGCCGCGCCCTAACCCCTGCACCCTAAACCCTAGGCTGCGCCCTAACCCCTTCACCCTAAACCTTAGGCTGCGCCCAAACACCCGCACCCCAAACCCTAGGCCGCTCCCTAACCTTTGTACCCTAAACCCTAGGCCGCGCCCAAATACCTGCACCCTAAACCCTAGGCCGCGCCCTAACCCCTGCACCCTAAACCCTAGGCCGCGCCCTAATCCCTGCACCCTAAACCCTAGGCCGCGCCCTAAGCCCTGCACCCTGAACCCTAGGCCGCGCCCTAACCCATGCACCCTAAACCCTAGGCCGCGCCCTAACCCCTGCACCCTAAACCCTACGCCGCGCCCTAACCGCTGCACCCTAAACCCTAGGCCGCGCCCTCACCCCTGCACCCTAAACCCTAGGCCGCGCCCTAACCCCTGCACCCTAAACCCTAGGCCGCGCCCTAACCCCTGCACCTTAAACCATACGCCGCGCCCTAACCCCTGCACCATAAACCCTAGGCCGCGCCCTAACCCCTGCACCATAAACCCTAGGCCGCGCCCTAACCCCTGCACCATAAACCCTAGGCCGCGCCCTAACCCCTGCACCCTAAACCCTAGGCCGCGCCCTAACCCCTTCACCCTAAACCTTAGGCTGCGCCCAAACACCTGCACCCCAAAGCCTAGTCCGCTCCCTAACCCCTGCACCCTAAACCCTAGGCCGCGCCCAAACACCTGCACCCTAAACCCTAGGCCGCGCCCTAACCCCTGCACCCTAAACCCTAGGCCGCGCCCTAACCCCTGCACCCTAAACCCTAGGCCGCGCCCTAACCCCTGCACCCTAAACCCTAGGCCGCGCCCTAACCCCTGCACCCTAAACCCTAGGCCGCGCCCTAACCCCTGCTCCCTAAACCCTAGGCCGCGCCCTTACCCCTGCACCATAAACCCGAGGCCGCGCCTTACTCCCTGCACCCTAAACCCTAGGCCGCGCCCTAACCCCCGCACCCTAAACCATACGCCGCCCCCTAAGCCCTGCACCCTAAACCCTAGGCCGCGCCCTAACCCCTGCACCCTAAACCCTAGGCCGCGCCCTAAGCCCTGCACCCTAAACCCTAGGCCGCGCCCTAAGCCCTGCACCCTAAACCCTACGCCGCGCCCTAACCCCTGCACCCTAAACCCTAGGCCGCGCCCTAAGCCCTGCACCCTAAACCCTACGCCGCGCCCTAACCCCTGCACCCTAAACCCTAGGCCGCGCCCTAACCCCTGCTCCCTAAACCCTAGGCCGCGCCCTAACCCGTACACCCTAAACCCTAGGCCGCGCCCTAACCCCTGCACCCTAAACCTTAGGCCGCGCCCTAACCCCTGCACCCTTAAGCCTTTGCCGCGCCCTAACCCCTGCACCCTAAACCCTAGGCCGCGCCCTAAGCCCTGCACCCTAAACCCTTTGCCGCGCCCTAACCCCTCCACCCTAAACCCTAGGCCGCGCCCTAACCCCTGCACCCTTAACCCTTTGCCGCGCCCTAACCCCTCCACCCTAAACCCTAGGCCGCGCCCTAACCCCTGCACCCTTAACCCTTTGCCGCGCCCTAACCCCTGCACCCTAAACCCTAGGCCGCACCCTGAGCCCTGCACCCTAAACCCTAGGCCGCGCCCAAACACCTGCACCCTAAACCCTATGCCGCGCCCTGATCCATGCACCCGAAACCCTTGGCCGTGCCCTTAGCCCTGCACCCTATACCCTGGGCCGCACCCTAACCCTTGCACCCTAAACCGTGGGCCGCCCCGAAACGCCTTCACAGTAAACCCTAGGCCGTGCCCTTATGCCACTCCTCACCTGTCTCATCCACACCCCTCAGCAGCCAGCCCTCACCAGGCTCAGCTACGCCCCTCACCAACCATCCCTTTCCAGGCTCGGGCACAAAGCTCACCTCCATCCCTAACCAGGCTCAGCCAGGCAAGCACCAGACTAGGCTAGGCTAGGCTACGCTAGGCTAGGCTAGGCTATGCTAGTATCAGGCTAGGCTATGCTAAGCTAGGCTAGGTTAGGCAAGTGCTAGGCTAGTCTAGTCTAGGCTAGGCTAGGGCAGGCTAGCAGCAGTCTAGGCTAGGCTGAGCCTGCTGAGGTGTGGCTGGATAGGTTTGAGGGTGAGCCTCCTTAGGGATAGCAGCTGAGGTGTTCTGCTCTGCCTGGTGAGGGCTGGCTGCTGAGGTGTGTGGTGGAGCCTGCTGTGTTGTGGCTGGTGAAGGGCGTGGCTGAGGCTGCTGAGGCGTGGCTGGTGAGGGGTGAGTCTGAGCCTCGTTAGGGCTGGCTCCTGTGATGTGTGAGTGAACATGGTGAGGGGTGCCTGGTGAGGGGTGTGGCTGAGCCTGGTGAGTGCTGGCTGCTGAGGTGTGTGGCTGAGCCTAGTGCAGGGTGGCTGGTGAGGGTCCTGGGGGAGTCTCGTTAGGGCTGGCTCAAATGGCAGCTCGTGGCGGGGGCCGAGGTGCCCAGCCCTGTGGGGGGTCCAGATCAGAAAGGTGTGGGAGCAGCAAGGTTGGGGCCTTGCTGCGTTCGTCTTGGCAGGCTCTTTCCAGCACCAGCGCTCCTGGAGCTCGAGGCCCTTTAGATCTCCTAACCCTAACCCTAAGCGTAACCCTAACCCTAGATCCAGTTAATTACCCTAACACACTCCCTGGCTTTTCCCTACCAGAAAGGTGTGGGAGCAGCAATGTTGGGGCACTGCTGCGATGGCCTCGGCAGGCTCTTTCCAGCCCCAGTGTCCCTGGAGCTCGAGGCTGCTTAGATCTCTCCAGCCTGACCCACCCCCCTGAGGGCACCCTGGCACTGGGCCGAGGTGCCCAGCCCTGTGGGGACTCCAGGTCAGAAAGATGGAGGAGCAGCAATGTTGGGGCGCTGCCGCGATGGCCTTGGCAGGCCCTTTCCAGCCCCAGTGTCCCTGGAGCTCTAGGCTCTTTCCCTCTCTCAACACTAACTCTAGGCCAAATGGCAGCTGGTGGCCGGGGCCGAGGTGCCCAGCCCTGTGGGGGCTCCAGATCAGAAAGCTGCGGGAGCAGCAAGGCTGGGGTCTTGTTGCGTTTGCCTTAGCAGGCCCTTTCCAGCCCCAGTGTTCCCGTAGCTCAAGACCCTTTAGCTAACTCTAGGCGTAACCTTAAGCCTACCCCTAGTTAATTACCCGAGCACAGTACCTGGGTTTTCCCTATCAGAAAAATGGAGGAGCATCAATGTTGGGGCACAGCCGTGATGGCCTAGGCAGGTCCATTCCAACCCCAGTGTCCCTGGACTTCCAGGCTAGGTTTGGCTAGGCTAGTGCCATTCTAAGCTAGGCTAGCACCAGGCTTGGCGAGCACCAGGTTAGGTTAAGATAGGCTAGGTTAGGCTAACACCAAGTAAGGCTAGGCTAGCCAAGCACCAGGCTAGGGCAGGCGAGCACCAGGCTAGGCTCTTCTAGGCTAGCATAAGACAGGCCAAATCTAGAAGCTGGTTAGGTTAGGTTAGGCCAGGAAAAGCTAGACTAGCAACACGACAGGATAAGCTACGCTAGCACCAGGTTAGGCTGTACTCTAAACCCGAGCACACGCACTAAGCCCTGCACCCTAAACCCTAGGCCGCGCCCTCACCCCTGCACCCTAAACCCTAGGCCGCGCCCTAACCCCTGCACCCTAAACCCTAGGCCGCGCCCTAACCCCTGCACCCTAAACCCTACGCCGCGCCCTAACCCCTGCACCCTAAACCCTAGGCCGCGCCCTAACCCCTGCACCCTAAACCCTAGGCCGCGCCCTAACCCCTGCACCTTAAACCCTAGGCCGCGCCCTAACCCCTGCACCCTAAACCCTAGGCCGCGCCCTAACCCCTGCACCCTAAACCCTAGGCCGCGCCCTAACCCCTGCACCCTAAACCCTATGTGGCGCCTGAACACCTGCACCCTAAACCCTAGGCCGCGCCCTAACCCCTGCACCCTAAACCGTATGCGGCGCCCTAACACCTGCACCCAAAACCCTAGTCCGCGCCATTAGCCCTGCACCCTAAACCCTAGGCCACGCCCTAAGCCCTGCACCCTAAACCTTAGGCCGTGCCCTAAGCCCTGCACCCTAAACCCTAGGCTGCGCCCTAACCCCTGCACCCTAAACCCTAGGCCGCGCCCTAAGCCCTGCACCCTAAACCCTAGGCCGCGCCCTAATCCCTGCACCCTAAACCCTACGCCGCGCCCTAACCCCTGCACCCTAAACCGTAGGCCGCGCCCTAACCCCTGCACATTAAACCCTAGGCCGCGCCCTAAGCCCTGCACCCTAAACCCTAGGCCGCGCCCTAACCCCTGCACCCTAAACCCTACGCCGCGCCCTAAGCCCCGCACCCTACACCCTATGCGGCCACCTAAGCCCTGCACCCTAAACCCTAGGCCGCGCCCAAACCCCTGCACCCTAAACCCTAGGCCGCGCCCTAACCCCTGCACCCTAAACCCTAGGCCGCGCCCTTACCCCTGCACCCTAAACCCTAGGCCGCGCCCTAACCCCTGCACCCTAAACCCTAGGCCGCGCCCTAACCCCTGCACCCTAAACCCTAGGCCGCGCCCTAACCCCTGCACCCTAAACCCTAGGCCGCGCCCTAACCCCTGCACCATAAACCCTAGGCCGCGACCTAACCCCTGCACCCTAAAGCCTAGGCCGCGCCCTAACCCCTGCACCCTAAACACTAGGCCGCGCCCTAACCCCTGCACCTTAAACCATACGCCGCCCCCTAAGCCCTGCACCCTAAACCCTAGGCCGCTCCCTAACCCCTGCACCCAAAACCCTAGGCCGCGCCCTCACCCCTGCACCCTAAACCCTAGGCCGCGCCCTAACCCCTGCACCCTAAACCCTAGGCCGCGCCCTAACCCCTGCACCCTAAACCCTAGGCCGCGTCCTAACACCTGCACCCTAAACCCTAGGCCGCGCCCTAACCCTGCACCATAAACCCTAGGCCGCGCCCTTACCCCTGCACCATAAACCCTCGGCCGCGCCCTTACCCCTGCACCATAAACCCTAGGCCGCGCCCTAACCCCTGCACCCTAAACCCTAGGCCGCACCCTAACCCCTGCACCCTAAACCCTAGGCCGCGCCCTAACCCCTGCACCCTAAACCCTATGTGGCGCCTGAACACCTGCACCCTGAACCCTAGGCCGCGCCCTAACCCCTGCACCCTAAACCGTATGCGGCGCCCTAACACCTGCACCCAAAACCCTAGTCCGCGCCATTAGCCCTGCACCCTAAACCCTAGGCCACGCCCTAAGCCCTGCACCCTAAACCTTAGGCCGTGCCCTAAGCCCTGCACCCTAAACCCTAGGCTGCGCCCTAACCTCTGCACCCTAAACCCTAGGCCGCGCCCTAACCCCTGCACCCTAAACCCTAGGCCGCGCCCTAACCCCTGCACCCTAAACCCTATGTGGCGCCTGAACACCTGCACCCTAAACCCTAGGCCGCGCCCTAACCCCTGCACCCTAAACCGTATGCGGCGCCCTAACACCTGCACCCAAAACCCTAGTCCGCGCCATTAGCCCTGCACCCTAAACCCTAGGCCACGCCCTAAGCCCTGCACCCTAAACCTTAGGCCGTGCCCTAAGCCCTGCACCCTAAACCCTAGGCTGCGCCCTAACCCCTGCACCCTAAACCCTAGGCCGCGCCCTAAGCCCTGCACCCTAAACCCTAGGCCGCGCCCTAACCCCTGCACCCTAAACCCTACGCCGCGCCCTAACCCCTGGACCCTAAACCGTAGGCCGCGCCCTAACCCCTGCACCCTAAACCCTAGGCCGCGCCCTAAGCCCTGCACCCTAAACCCTAGGCCGCGCCCTAACCCCTGCACCCTAAACCCTACGCCGCGCCCTAAGCCCCGCACCCTACACCCTATGCGGCCACCTAAGCCCTGCACCCTAAACCCTAGGCCGCGCCCAAACCCCTGCACCCTAAACCCTAGGCCGCGCCCTAACCCCTGCACCCTAAACCCTAGGCCGCGCCCTTACCCCTGCACCCTAAACCCTAGGCCGCGCCCTAACCCCTGCACCCTAAACCCTAGGCCGCGCCCTAACCCCTGCACCCTAAACCCTAGGCCGCGCCCTAACCCCTGCACCCTAAACCCTAGGCCGCGCCCTAACCCCTGCACCATAAACCCTAGGCCGCGACCTAACCCCTGCACCCTAAAGCCTAGGCCGCGCCCTAACCCCTGCACCCTAAACACTAGGCCGCGCCCTAACCCCTGCACCTTAAACCATACGCCGCCCCCTAAGCCCTGCACCCTAAACCCTAGGCCGCTCCCTAACCCCTGCACCCAAAACCCTAGGCCGCGCCCTCACCCCTGCACCCTAAACCCTAGGCCGCGCCCTAACCCCTGCACCCTAAACCCTAGGCCGCGCCCTAACCCCTGCACCCTAAACCCTAGGCCGCGTCCTAACACCTGCACCCTAAACCCTAGGCCGCGCCCTAACCCTGCACCATAAACCCTAGGCCGCGCCCTTACCCCTGCACCATAAACCCTCGGCCGCGCCCTTACCCCTGCACCATAAACCCTAGGCCGCGCCCTAACCCCTGCACCCTAAACCCTAGGCCGCACCCTAACCCCTGCACCCTAAACCCTAGGCCGCGCCCTAACCCCTGCACCCTAAACCCTATGTGGCGCCTGAACACCTGCACCCTGAACCCTAGGCCACGCCCTAAGCCCTGCACCCTAAGCCTTAGGCCGTGCCCTAAGCCCTGCACCCTAAACCCTAGGCTGCGCCCTAACCCCTGCACCCTAAACCCTAGGCCGCGCCCTAAGCCCTGCACCCTAAACCCTAGGCCGCGCCTTTACCCCTGCACCCTAAACCCTAGGCCGCGCCCTAACCCCTGCACCCTAAACCCTAGGCCGTGCCCTAACCCCTGCACCCTAAACCCTAGGCCACGCCATAAGCCCTGCACCCTAAACCTTAGGCCGTGCCCTAAGCCCTGCACCCTAAACCCTAGGCTGCGCCCTAACCCCTGCACCCTAAACCGTAGGCCGCGCCCTAACCCCTGCACCCTAAACCCTACGCCGCACCCTAAGCCCTGCACCCTAAACCCTACGCCGCGCCCTAACCCCTGCACCCTAAACCCTAGGCCGCGCCCTAAGCCCCGCACCCTACACCCTATGCGGCCACCTAAGCCCTGCACCCTAAACCCTAGGCCGCGCCCAAACCCCTGCACCCTAAACCCTAGGCCGCGCCCTAACCCCTGCACCCTAAACCCTAGGCCGCGCCCTTACCCCTGCACCCTAAACCCTAGGCCGCGCCCTAACCCCTGCACCCTAAACCCTAGGCCGCGCCCTCACCCCTGCACCCTAAACCCTAGGCCGCGCCCTAACCCCTGCACCCTAAACCCTAGGCCGCGCCCTAACCCCTGCACCATAAACCCTAGGCCGCGACCTAACCCCTGCACCCTAAAGCCTAGGCCGCGCCCTAACCCCTGCACCCTAAACCCTAGGCCGCGCCCTAACCCCTGCACCTTAAACCATACGCCGCCCCATAAGCCCTGCACCCTAAACCCTAGGCCGCTCCCTAACCCCTGCACCCAAAACCCTAGGCCGCGCCCTCACCCCTGCACCCTAAACCCTAGGCCGCGCCCTAACCCCTGCACCCTAAACCCTAGGCCGCGCCCTAACCCCTGCACCCTAAACCCTAGCTCGCGCCCTAACCCTACACCCTAAACCCTAGGCCGCGCCCTAACCCCTGCACCCTAAACCCTAGGCCGCGTCCTAACACCTGCACCCTAAACCCTAGGCCGCGCCCTAACCCTGCACCATAAACCCTAGGCCGCGCCCTTACCCCTGCACCCTAAACCCTCGGCCGCGCCCTTACCCCTGCACCATAAACCCTAGGCCGCGCCCTAACCCCTGCACCCTAAACCCTAGGCCGCGCCCTAACCCCTGCACCCTAAACCCTAGGCCGCGCCCTAACCCCTGCACCCTAAACCCTAGGGCGCGCCCTAACCCCTGCACCCTAAACCCTAGGCCGCGCCCTCACCCCTCCACCCTAAACCCTAGGCCGCTCCCTAACCCCTGCACCCTAAACCCTAGGCCGCGCCATAACCCCTGCACCCTATACACTAGGCCGTGCCCTAACACCTGCACCCTAAACCCTAGGCCGAGCCCTCCCCCCTACACCCTAAACCCTAGGCCGCGCCCTAACCCCTGCACCCTAAACCCTAGGCCGCGCCTTAACCCCTGCACCCTAAACCCTACGCCGCGCCCTAACCCCTGCACCCTAAACCCTTGGCCGCGCCCTAACCCCTGCACCCTAAACCCTAGGCCGCGCCCTAACCCCTGCACCCTAAACCTTTGGTCGCGCCCTAACCCTACACCCTAAACCCTACGCCGCGCCCTAACCCCTGCACCCTAAACCCTAGGCCGCGCCCTAACCCCTGCACCCTAAACCCTTGGCCGCGCCCTAACCCCTGCACCCTAAACCCTAGGCCGCGCCCTAACCCCTGCACCCTAAACCTTTGGTCGCGCCCTAATCCTGCACCCTAAACCCTACGCCGCGCCCTAACCCCTGCACCCTAAACCCTAGGCCGCGCCCTAACCCCTGCACCCTAAACCCTAGGCCGCGCCCTAACCCCTACACCCTAAACCCTAGGCCGCGCCCTAACCCCCGCACCCTAAACCCTAGGCCGCGCCCTAACCCCTGCACCCTAAACCCTAGGCCGCGCCCTAACCCCTGCACCCTAAACCCTAGGCCGCGCCCTAACCCCTGCACCCTAAACCCTAGGCCGCGCCCTAACCGCTGCACCCTAAACCCTAGGCCGCGCCCTAACCCCTGCACCTTAAACCATACGCCGCCCCCTAAGCCCTGCACCCTAAACCCTAGGCCGCGCCCTAACCCCTGCACCCTAAACCCTAGGCCGCGCCCTAACCCCTGCTCCCTAAACCCTAGGCCGCGCCCTTACCCCTGCACCATAAACCCGAGGCCGCGCCTTACTCCCTGCACCCTAAACCCTAGGCCGCGCCCTAACCCCCGCACCCTAAACCATACGCCGCCCCCTAAGCCCTGCACCCTAAACCCTAGGCCGCGCCCTAACCCCTGCACCCTAAACCCTAGGCCGCGCCCTAAGCCCTGCACCCTAAACCCTAGGCCGCGCCCTAAGCCCTGCACCCTAAACCCTACGCCGCGCCCTAACCCCTGCACCCTAAACCCTAGGCCGCGCCCTAAGCCCTGCACCCTAAACCCTACGCCGCGCCCTAACCCCTGCACCCTAAACCCTAGGCCGCGCCCTAACCCCTGCTCCCTAAACCCTAGGCCGCGCCCTAACCCGTACACCCTAAACCCTAGGCCGCGCCCTAACCCCTGCACCCTAAACCTTAGGCCGCGCCCTAACCCCTGCACCCTTAAGCCTTTGCCGCGCCCTAACCCCTGCACCCTAAACCCTAGGCCGCGCCCTAAGCCCTGCACCCTAAACCCTTTGCCGCGCCCTAACCCCTCCACCCTAAACCCTAGGCCGCGCCCTAACCCCTGCACCCTTAACCCTTTGCCGCGCCCTAACCCCTCCACCCTAAACCCTAGGCCGCGCCCTAACCCCTGCACCCTTAACCCTTTGCCGCGCCCTAACCCCTGCACCCTAAACCCTAGGCCGCACCCTGAGCCCTGCACCCTAAACCCTAGGCCGCGCCCAAACACCTGCACCCTAAACCCTATGCCGCGCCCTGATCCATGCACCCGAAACCCTTGGCCGTGCCCTTAGCCCTGCACCCTATACCCTGGGCCGCACCCTAACCCTTGCACCCTAAACCGTGGGCCGCCCCGAAACGCCTTCACAGTAAACCCTAGGCCGTGCCCTTATGCCACTCCTCACCTGTCTCATCCACACCCCTCAGCAGCCAGCCCTCACCAGGCTCAGCTACGCCCCTCACCAACCATCCCTTTCCAGGCTCGGGCACAAAGCTCACCTCCATCCCTAACCAGGCTCAGCCAGGCAAGCACCAGACTAGGCTAGGCTAGGCTACGCTAGGCTAGGCTAGGCTATGCTAGTATCAGGCTAGGCTATGCTAAGCTAGGCTAGGTTAGGCAAGTGCTAGGCTAGTCTAGTCTAGGCTAGGCTAGGGCAGGCTAGCAGCAGTCTAGGCTAGGCTGAGCCTGCTGAGGTGTGGCTGGATAGGTTTGAGGGTGAGCCTCCTTAGGGATAGCAGCTGAGGTGTTCTGCTCTGCCTGGTGAGGGCTGGCTGCTGAGGTGTGTGGTGGAGCCTGCTGTGTTGTGGCTGGTGAAGGGCGTGGCTGAGGCTGCTGAGGCGTGGCTGGTGAGGGGTGAGTCTGAGCCTCGTTAGGGCTGGCTCCTGTGATGTGTGAGTGAACATGGTGAGGGGTGCCTGGTGAGGGGTGTGGCTGAGCCTGGTGAGTGCTGGCTGCTGAGGTGTGTGGCTGAGCCTAGTGCAGGGTGGCTGGTGAGGGTCCTGGGGGAGTCTCGTTAGGGCTGGCTCAAATGGCAGCTCGTGGCGGGGGCCGAGGTGCCCAGCCCTGTGGGGGGTCCAGATCAGAAAGGTGTGGGAGCAGCAAGGTTGGGGCCTTGCTGCGTTCGTCTTGGCAGGCTCTTTCCAGCACCAGCGCTCCTGGAGCTCGAGGCCCTTTAGATCTCCTAACCCTAACCCTAAGCGTAACCCTAACCCTAGATCCAGTTAATTACCCTAACACACTCCCTGGCTTTTCCCTACCAGAAAGGTGTGGGAGCAGCAATGTTGGGGCACTGCTGCGATGGCCTCGGCAGGCTCTTTCCAGCCCCAGTGTCCCTGGAGCTCGAGGCTGCTTAGATCTCTCCAGCCTGACCCACCCCCCTGAGGGCACCCTGGCACTGGGCCGAGGTGCCCAGCCCTGTGGGGACTCCAGGTCAGAAAGATGGAGGAGCAGCAATGTTGGGGCGCTGCCGCGATGGCCTTGGCAGGCCCTTTCCAGCCCCAGTGTCCCTGGAGCTCTAGGCTCTTTCCCTCTCTCAACACTAACTCTAGGCCAAATGGCAGCTGGTGGCCGGGGCCGAGGTGCCCAGCCCTGTGGGGGCTCCAGATCAGAAAGCTGCGGGAGCAGCAAGGCTGGGGTCTTGTTGCGTTTGCCTTAGCAGGCCCTTTCCAGCCCCAGTGTTCCCGTAGCTCAAGACCCTTTAGCTAACTCTAGGCGTAACCTTAAGCCTACCCCTAGTTAATTACCCGAGCACAGTACCTGGGTTTTCCCTATCAGAAAAATGGAGGAGCATCAATGTTGGGGCACAGCCGTGATGGCCTAGGCAGGTCCATTCCAACCCCAGTGTCCCTGGACTTCCAGGCTAGGTTTGGCTAGGCTAGTGCCATTCTAAGCTAGGCTAGCACCAGGCTTGGCGAGCACCAGGTTAGGTTAAGATAGGCTAGGTTAGGCTAACACCAAGTAAGGCTAGGCTAGCCAAGCACCAGGCTAGGGCAGGCGAGCACCAGGCTAGGCTCTTCTAGGCTAGCATAAGACAGGCCAAATCTAGAAGCTGGTTAGGTTAGGTTAGGCCAGGAAAAGCTAGACTAGCAACACGACAGGATAAGCTACGCTAGCACCAGGTTAGGCTGTACTCTAAACCCTAGCACACGCACTAAGCGCTGCACCCTAAACCCTAGGCCGCGCCCTAAGCCCTGCACCCTAAACCCTACGCCGCGCCCTAAGCCCTGCACCCTAAACCCTACGCCGCGCCCTAACCCCTGCACCCTAAACCCTAGGCCGCGCCCTAAGCCCTGCACCCTAAACCCTAGGGCGCGCCCTAAGCCCTGCACCCTAAACCCTAGGGCGCGCCCTAACCCCTGCACCCTAAACCCTAGGCCGCGCCCTAACCCCTGCACCCTAAACCCTAGGCCGCGCCCTAACCCCTGCACCCTAAACCCTATGTGGCGCCTGAACACCTGCACCCTAAACCCTAGGCCGCGCCCTAACCCCTGCACCCTAAACCGTATGCGGCGCCCTAACACCTGCACCCAAAACCCTAGTCCGCGCCATTAGCCCTGCACCCTAAACCCCAGGCCACGCCCTAAGCCCTGCACCCTAAACCTTAGGCCGCGCCCTAAGCCCTGCACCCTAAACCTTAGGCCGCGCCCTAAGCCCTGCACCCTAAACCCTAGGCTGCGCCCTAACCCCTGCACCCTAAACCCTAGGCCGCGCCCTAAGCCCTGCACCATAAACCCTACGCCGCGCCCTAACCCCTGCACCCTAAACCGTAGGCCGCGCCCTAACCCCTGCACCCTAAACCCTAGGCCGCGCCCTAAGCCCTGCACCCTAAACCCTAGGCCGCGCCCTAACCCCTGCACCCTAAACCCTACGCCGCGCCCTAACCCCTGCACCCTAAACCCTAGGCCGCGCCCTAACCCCTGCACCATAAACCCTAGGCCGCGCCCTAACCCCTGCACCCTAAACCCTAGGCCGCGCCCTAACCCCTGCACCATAAACCCTAGGCCACGACCTAACCCCTGCACCCTAAAGCCTAGGCCGCGCCCTAACCCCTGCACCCTAAACCCTAGGCCTCGCCCTAACCCCTGCACCTTAAACCATACGCCGCCCCCTAAGCCCTGCACCCTAAACCCTAGGCCGCTCCCTAACCCCTGCACCCAAAACCGTAGGCCGCGCCCTCACCCCTGCACCCTAAACCCTAGGCCGCGCCCTAACCCCTGCACCCTAAACCCTAGCCCGCGCCCTAACCCCTGCACCCTAAACCCTAGGTCGCGCCCTAACCCTACACCCTAAACCCTAGGCCGCGCCCTAATCCCTGCACCCTAAACCCTAGGCCGCGTCCTAACACCTGCACCCTAAACCCTAGGCCGCGCCCTAACCCTGCACCCTAAACCCTAGGCCGCGCCCTTACCCCTGCACCATAAACCCTCGGCCGCGCCCTTACCCCTGCACCATAAACCCTAGGCCGCGCCCTAACCCCTGCACCCTAAACCCTAGGCCGCGCCCTAACCCCTGCACCCTAAACCCTAGGCCGCGCCCTAACCCCTGCACCCTAAACCCTAGGGCGCGCCCTAAGCCCTGCACCCTAAACCCTAGGCCGCGCCCTAACCCCTGCACCCTAAACCCTAGGCCGCGCCCTAACCCCTGCACCCTAAACCCTAGGCCGCGCCATAACCCCTGCACCCTATACACTAGGCCGTGCCCTAACACCTGCACCCTAAACCCTAGGCCGCGCCCTCACCCCTACACCCTAAACCCTAGGCCGCGCCCTCACCCCTGCACCCTAAACCCTAGGCCGCGCCCTCACCCCTGCACCCTAAACCCTAGGCCGCGCCCTAACCCCTGCACCCTAAACCCTAGGCAGCGCCCTAAGCCCTGCACCCTAAACCCTAGGCCGCGCCCTAACCCCTGCACCCTAAACTCTAGGCCGCGCCCTAACCCCTGCACCTTAAAAAATACGCCGCCCCCTAAGCCCTGCACCCTAAACCCTAGGCCGCGCCCTAACCCCTGCACCTTAAACCCTAGGCCGCGCCCTAACCCCTGCACCCTAAACCCTAGGCCGCGCCCTAACCCCTGCACCCTAAACCCTAGGCCGCGCCCTAACCACGGCACCCTAAACCCTAGGCCGCGCCCTAAGCCCTGCACCCTAAACCCTACGCCGCGCCCTAACCCCTGCACCCTAAACCCTAGGCCGCGCCCTAACCCCTGCACCCTAAACCCTAGGCCGCGCCCTAAGCCCTGCACCCTAAACCCTAGGCCGCGCCCTAACCCCTGCACCCTAAACCCTAGGCCGCGCCCTAACCCCTTCACCCTAAACCCTAGGCTGCGCCCAAACACCTACACCCTAAACCCTAGGCCGCTCCCTAACCCCTGCACCCTAAAACCTAGGCCGTGACCTAACCCCTGCACCCTAAACCCTACGCCACGCCCTAAACCCTGCACCCTAAACCCTAGGCCGCGCCCTAAGCCTTGCACCCTGAACCCTAGGCCGCGCCCTAACCCCTGCACCCTAAACCCTAGGCCGCGCCCTAACCCCTGCACCCTAAACCCTACGCCGCGCCCTAACCCCTGCACCCTAAACCCTAGGCCGCGCCCTAACCCCTGCACCCTAAAGCCTAGGCCGCGCCCTAACCCCTGCACCCTAAACCCTAGGCCGCGCCCTCACCCCTGCACCTTAAACCATACGCCGCCCCCTAAGCCCTGCACCCTAAACCCTAGGCCGCGCCCTAACCCCTGCACCCTAAACCCTACGCCGCGCCCTAACCCCTGCACCCTAAACCCTTGGCCACGCCCTAACCCCTGCACCCTAAACCCTAGGCCGCGCCCTAACCCCTGCACCCTAAACCTTTGGTCGCGCCCTAACCCTACACCCTAAACCCTACGCCGCGCCCTAACCCCTGCACCCTAAACCCTAGGCCGCGCCCTAACCCCTACACCCTAAACCCTAGGCCGCGCCCTAACCCCTGCACCCTAAACCCTAGGCCGCGCCCTAAGCCCTGCACCATAAACCCTAGGCCGCGCCCTCTACCCCTGCACCCTAAACCCGAGGCCGCGCCCTACTCCCTGCACCCTAAACCCTAGGCCGCGCCCTAACCCCCGCACTCTAAACCCTAGGCCGCGCCCTAAGCCCTGCACCCTAAACCCTAGGCCGCGCCCTAACCCCTGCACCCTAAACCCTAGGCCGCGGCCTAAGCTCTGCACCCTAAAAATTAGGCCGTGCCCTAACCACGGCACCCTAAACCCTAGGCCGCGCCCTAACCCCTGCACCCTAAACCCTAGGCCGCGCCCTCACCCGTGCACCCTAAACCCTAGGCCGCGCCCTAACCCCTGCACCCTAAACCCTGGGCCGCGCCCTAACCCCTGCACCCTAAACATTAGGCCGCGCCCTAACCCCTGCACCCTAAACCCTAGGCCGCGCCCTAACCCCTGCACCGTAAACCATACGCCGCCCCCTAAGCCCTGCACCCTAAACCCTAGGCCGCGCCCTAACCCCTGCACCCTAAACCCTACGCCGCGCCCTAACCCCTGCACCCTAAACCCTAGGCCGCGCCCTAAGCCCTGCACCCTAAACCCTAGGCCGCGCCCTAACCCCTGCACCTTAAACCATACGCCACCCCCTAAGCCCTGCACCCTAAACCCTAGGCCGCGCCCTAACCCCTGCACCCTAAACCCTAGGCCGCGCCCTAACCCCTGCACCCTAAACCCTAGGCCGCGCCCTAACCCCTGCACCCTAAACCCTACGCCGAGCCCTAACCCCTGCACCCTAAACCCTAGGCCGCGCCCTAAGCCCTGCACCCTAAACCCTAGGCCGCGCCCTAACCCCTGCACCCTAAACCCTAGGCCGCGCCCTAACCCCTGCTCCCTAAACCCTAGGCCGCGCCCTAACCCGTACACCCTAAACCCTAGGCCGCGCCCTAACCCCTGCACCCTAAACCTTAGGCCGCGCCCTAACCCCTGCACCCTTAAGCCTTTGCCGCGCCCTAACCCCTGCACCCTAAACCCTAGGCCGCGCCCTAAGCCCTGCACCCTAAACCCTTTGCCGTGCCCTAACCCCTCCACCCTAAACCCTAGGCCGCGCCCTAACCCCTGCACCCTTAACCCTAGGCCGCGCCCTAACCCCTCCACCCTAAACCCTAGGCCGCGCCCTAACCCCTGCACCCTTAACCCTTTGCCGCGCCCTAACCCCTGCACCCTAAACCCTAGGCCGCACCCTGAGCCCTGCACCCTAAACCCTAGGCCGCGCCCAAACACCTGCACCCTAAACCCTATGCCGCGCCCTGATCCATGCACCCGAAACCCTTGGCCGTGCCCTTAGCCCTGCACCCTATACCCTGGGCCGCACCCTAACCCTTGCACCCTAAACTGTGGGCCGCCCCGAAACGCCTTCACAGTAAACCCTAGGCCGTGCCCTTATGCCACTCCTCACCTGTCTCATCCACACCCCTCAGCAGCCAGCCCTCACCAGGCTCAGCTACGCCCCTCACCAACCATCCCTTTCCAGGCTCGGGCACAAAGCTCACCTCCATCCCTAACCAGGCTCAGCCAGGCAAGCACCAGACTAGGCTAGGCTAGGCTACGCTAGGCTAGGCTAGGCTATGCTAGTATCAGGCTAGGCTATGCTAAGCTAGGCTAGGTTAGGCAAGTGCTAGGCTAGTCTAGTCTAGGCTAGGCTAGGGCAGGCTAGCAGCAGTCTAGGCTAGGCTGAGCCTGCTGAGGTGTGGCTGGATAGGTTTGAGGGTGAGCCTCCTTAGGGATAGCAGCTGAGGTGTTCTGCTCTGCCTGGTGAGGGCTGGCTGCTGAGGTGTGTGGTGGAGCCTGCTGTGTTGTGGCTGGTGAAGGGCGTGGCTGAGGCTGCTGAGGCGTGGCTGGTGAGGGGTAAGTCTGAGCCTCGTTAGGGCTGGCTCCTGTGATGTGTGAGTGAACATGGTGAGGGGTGCCTGGTGAGGGGTGTGGCTGAGCCTGGTGAGTGCTGGCTGCTGAGGTGTGTGGCTGAGCCTAGTGCAGGGTGGCTGGTGAGGGTCCTGGGGGAGTCTCGTTAGGGCTGGCTCAAACGGCAGCTCGTGGCGGGGGCCGAGGTGCCCAGCCCTGTGGGGGGTCCAGATCAGAAAGGTGTGGGAGCAGCAAGGTTGGGGCCTTGCTGCGTTCGTCTTGGCAGGCTCTTTCCAGCACCAGCGCTCCTGGAGCTCGAGGCCCTTTAGATCTCCTAACCCTAACCCTAAGCGTAACCCTAACCCTAGATCCAGTTAATTACCCTAACACACTCCCTGGCTTTTCCCTACCAGAAAGGTGTGGGAGCAGCAATGTTGGGGCACTGCTGCGATGGCCTCGGCAGGCTCTTTCCAGCCCCAGTGTCCCTGGAGCTCGAGGCTCCTTAGATCTCTCCAGCCTGACCCACCCCCCTGAGGGCACCCTGGCACTGGGCCGAGGTGCCCAGCCCTGTGGGGACTCCAGGTCAGAAAGATGGAGGAGCAGCAATGTTGGGGCGCTGCCGCGATGGCCTTGGCAGGCCCTTTCCAGCCCCAGTGTCCCTGGAGCTCTAGGCTCTTTCCCTCTCTCAACACTAACTCTAGGCCAAATGGCAGCTGGTGGCCGGGGCCGAGGTGCCCAGCCCTGTGGGGGCTCCAGATCAGAAAGCTGCGGGAGCAGCAAGGCTGGGGTCTTGTTGCGTTTGCCTTAGCAGGCCCTTTCCAGCCCCAGTGTTCCCGTAGCTCAAGACCCTTTAGCTAACTCTAGGCGTAACCTTAAGCCTACCCCTAGTTAATTACCCGAGCACAGTACCTGGGTTTTCCCTATCAGAAAAATGGAGGAGCATCAATGTTGGGGCACAGCCGTGATGGCCTAGGCAGGTCCATTCCAACCCCAGTGTCCCTGGACTTCCAGGCTAGGTTTGGCTAGGCTAGTGCCATTCTAAGCTAGGCTAGCACCAGGCTTGGCGAGCACCAGGTTAGGTTAAGATAGGCTAGGTTAGGCTAACACCAAGTAAGGCTAGGCTAGCCAAGCACCAGGCTAGGGCAGGCGAGCACCAGGCTAGGCTCTTCTAGGCTAGCATAAGACAGGCCAAATCTAGAAGCTGGTTAGGTTAGGTTAGGCCAGGAAAAGCTAGACTAGCAACACGACAGGATAAGCTACGCTAGCACCAGGTTAGGCTGTACTCTAAACCCTAGCACACGCACTAAGCGCTGCACCCTAAACCCTAGGCCGCGCCCTAACTCTTGCACCCTAAACCCTAGGCCGCGCCCTAAGCCCTGCACCCTAAACCCTAGGCCGCGCCCTAACCCCTGCACCCTAAACCCTAGGCCGCGCCCTAACCCCTGCACCCTAAACCCTACGCCGCGCCCTATCCCTGCACCCTAAACCCTAGGCCGCGCCCTAAGCCCTGCACCCTAAACCCTAGGCCGCGCCCTAACCCCTGCACCCTAAACCCTAGGCCGCGCCCTCACCCCTGCACCTTAAACCATACGCCGCGCCGTCACCCCTGCACCCTAAACCCTAGGCCGCGCCCTAACCCCTGCACCATAAACCCTAGGCCGCGCCCTAACCCCTGCACCCTAAACCCTAGGCCGCGCCCTAACCCCTGCACCTTAAACCATACGCCGCCCCCTAAGCCCTGCACCCTAAACCCTAGGCCGCGCCCTAACCCCTGCACCCTAAACCCTAGGCCGCGCCCTAACCCCTGCACCCTAAACCCTAGGCTGCGCCCTAACCCATGCACCCTAAACCCTAGGCCGCGCCCTAACCCCTGCACCCTAAACCCTAGGCCGCGCCCTAACCCCTGCACCCTGAACCCTAGGCCGCGCCCTAACCCTGCACCCTAAACCCTACGCCGCGCCCTAATCCCTGCACCCCAAACCCTAGGCCGCGCCCTCAGCCCAGCACCCTAAACCCTAGGCTGCGCCCTAACTCCTGAACCCTAAACCCTAGGCCGCGCCCTAACGCCTGCACCCTAAACCGTAGGCCGCGCCCTAACCCCTGCACCCTAAACCCTAGGCCGCGCCCTAACCCCTGCACCCCAAACCATAGGCCGCGCCCTAACTCTTCCACCCAAACCCTAGGCCGTGCCCTAACCCATGCACCCTAAACCCTAGGCTGCGCCCTAATCCCTGCACCCTAAACCCTAGGCCGCGCCCTAAGCCCTTCACCCTGAACCCTAGGCCGCGCCCTAACCCATGCACCCTATACACTAGGCCACGCCCTAACCCCTGCACCCTAAACCCTAGGCCGCGCCCTAACCCCTACACCCTAAACCCTAGGCCGCGCCCTAACCCCTGCACCCTAAACCCTAGGCCGCGCCCTAACCCCTGCACCCTAAACCCTAGGCCGCGCCCTCACCCCTGCACCCTAAACCCTAGGGCGCGCCCTAACCCCTGCACCCTAAACCCTAGGCCGCGCCCTAACCCCTGCACCCTAAACCCTAGGCCGTGCCCTAAGCCCTGCACCCTAAACCCTAGGCCGCGCCCTAACCCCTGCACCTTAAACCATACGCCGCCCCCTAACCCCTGCACCCTAAACCCTAGGCCGCGCCCTAACCCCTGCACCATAAACCCTTGGCCGCACCCCAACCCCTGCACCCTAAACCCTAGGCCGCGCCCTAAGCCCTGCACCCTAAACCCTAGGCCGCGCCCTAACCCCTGCACCCTAAACCCTAGGCCGCGCCCTAACCCCTGCACCCTAAACCCTAGGCCGCGCCCTAACCCCTGCACCCTAAACCCTAGGCCGCGCCCTAACCCCTGCACCCTAAACCCTAGGCCGCGCCCTAACCGCTGCACCCTAAACCCTAGGCCGCGCCCTAACCCCTGCACCCTAAACCCTAGGCCGCGCCCTAACCACGGCACCCTAAACCCTAGGCCGCGCCCTCACCCCTGCACCCTAAACCCTAGGCCGCGCCCTAACCCCTGCACCCTAAACCCTAGGCCGCGCCCTAACCCCTGCACCCTAAACCCTAGGCCGCGCCCTAACCCCTGCACCCTAAACCCTAGGCCGCGCCCTAACCCCTGCACCCTAAACCCTAGGCCGCGCCCTAACCCCTGCACCTTAAACCATACGCCGCGCCCTAACCCCTGCACCATAAACCCTAGGCCGCGCCCTAACCCCTGCACCATAAACCCTAGGCCGCGCCCTAACCCCTGCACCCTAAACCCTAGGCCGCGCCCTAACCCCTTCACCCTAAACCCTAGGCTGCGCCCAAACACCTGCACCCTAAACCCTAGGCCGCTCCCTGATCCATGCACCCTAAACCCTTGGCCGTGCCCTAAGCCCTGCACCCTAAACCCTGCGCCGCGCCCTAACCCTTGCACCCTAAACCGTTGGCCGCCCCGAAACGCCTTCACAGTAAACCCTAGGCCGTGCCCTTTTCCACTCCTCACCTGTCTCATCCACACCCCTCAGCAGCCAGCCCTCACCAGGCTCAGCTACACCCCTCACCAACCATCCCTTTCCAGGCTCGGGCACAAAGCTCACCTCCATCCCTAACCAGGCTCAGCCAGGCTAGCACCAGACTAGGCTAGACTAGGCTACGCTAGGCTAGGCTAGGCTATGCTAGTATCAGGCTAGGCTATGCTAAGCTAGGCTAGGTTAGGCAAGTGCTAGGCTAGTCTAGTCTAGGCTAGGCTAGGGCAGGCTAGCAGCAGTCTAGGCTAGGCTGAGCCTGCTGAGGTGTGGCTGGATAGGTTTGAGGGTGAGCCTCCTTAGGGATAGCAGCTGAGGTGTTCTGCTCTGCCTGGTGAGGGCTGGCTGCTGAGGTGTGTGGCTGAGCCTAGTGAGGGGTGGCTGGTGAGGGTCCTGGGGGAGCCTGGTTAGGGCTGCCTGCTGAGGTGTGTGGTGGAGCCTGCTGTGTTGTGGCTGGTGAAGGGCGTGGCTGAGGCTGCTGAGGCGTGGCTGGTGAGGGGTGAGTCTGAGCCTCGTTAGGGCTGGCTCCTGTGATGTGTGAGTGAACATGGTGAGGGGTGCCTGGTGAGGGGTGTGGCTGAGCCTGGTGAGTGCTGGCTGCTGAGGTGTGTGGCTGAGCCTAGTGCAGGGTGGCTGGTGAGGGTCCTGGGGGAGTCTCGTTAGGGCTGGCTCAAATGGCAGCTCGTGGCGGGGGCCGAGGTGCCCAGCCCTGTGGGGGGTCCAGATCAGAAAGGTGTGGGAGCAGCAAGGTTGGGGCCTTGCTGCGTTCGTCTTGGCAGGCTCTTTCCAGCACCAGCGCTCCTGGAGCTCGAGGCCCTTTAGATCTCCTAACCCTAACCCTAAGCGTAACCCTAACCCTAGATCCAGTTAATTACCCTAACACACTCCCTGGCTTTTCCCTACCAGAAAGGTGTGGGAGCAGCAATGTTGGGGCACTGCTGCGATGGCCTCGGCAGGCTCTTTCCAGCCCCAGTGTCCCTGGAGCTCGAGGCTGCTTAGATCTCTCCAGCCTGACCCACCCCCCTGAGGGCACCCCGGCACTGGGCCCAGGTGCCCAGCCCTGTGGGGACTCCACATCAGAAAGATGGAGGAGCAGCAATGTTGGGGCGCTGCCGCGATGGCCTTGGCAGGCCCTTTCCAGCCCCAGTGTCCCTGGAGCTCTAGGCTCTTTCCCTCTCTCAACACTAACTCTAGGCCAAATGGCAGCTGGTGGCCGGGGCCGAGGTGCCCAGCCCTGTGGGGGCTCCAGATCAGAAAGCTGCGGGAGCAGCAAGGCTGGGGCCTTGTTGCGTTTGCCTTAGCAGGCCCTTTCCAGCCCCAGTGTTCCCGGAGCTCAAGGCCCTTTAGCTAACTCTAGGCGTAACCCTAAGCCTACCCCTAGTTAATTACCCGAGCACAGTACCTGGGTTTTCCCTATCAGAAAAATTGAGGAGCATCAATGTTGGGGCACAGCCGCGATGGCCTTGGCAGGCCCATTCCAACCCCAGTGTCCCTGGACTTCCAGGCTAGCTTTGGCTAGGCTAGTGCCATTCTAAACTAGGCTAGCACCAGGCTTGGCGAGCACCAGGCTACGCTAAGATAGGCTAGGTTAGGCTAACACCAAGTAAGGCTAGGCTAGCCTAGCACCAGGCGAGCACCAGGCAAGGCTCTTCTAGGCTAGCATAAGACAGGCCTACTCTAGCAGCTAGTTAGGTTAGGATAGGCCAGGCTAAGCTAGACTAGCAACACGACAGGATAAGCTACGCTAGCACCAGGTTAGGCTGTACTCTAAACCCAAGCATAGGCACTAACCCCTGCACCCTAAACCCTAGGCCGCGCCCTAACCCCTGCACCCTAAACCCTAGGCTGCGCCCTAAGCCCTGCACCCTAAACCCTAGGCCGTGCCCTAACCCCTGCACCCTAAACCCTACGCCACGCCCTAACCCCTGCACCCGAAACCCTAGGCCGCGCCCTAACCCCTGCACCCTAAACCCTAGGCCGCGCCCTAACCCCTGCACCCTAAACCCTAGGCCGCGCCCTAACCCCTGCACCCTAAACCCTAGGCCGCGCCCTAAGCCCTGCACCCTAAACCCTAGGCCGCGCCCTAACCCCTGCACCCTAAACCCTAGGCCGCGCCCTAACCCCTGCACCCTAAACCCTAGGCCGCGCCCTTACCCCTGCACCCTAAACCCTAGGCCGCGCCCTAACGCCTGCACCCTAAACCCTAGGCCGCACCCTAACGCCTGCACCCTAAACCCTAGGCCGCGCCCTAACCCCTGCACCCTAAACCCTAGACCGCGCCCTAACCCCTGCACCCTAAACCCTAGGCCGCGCCCTAAGCCCTGCACACTAAATCCTAGGCTGCGCCCTAACACCTGCACCCTAAACCCTAGGCCGTGCCCTAACCCCTGCACCCTAAACCCTAGGCCGCGCCCTAAGCCCTGCACTTTAAACCCTAGGCTGCGCCCTAACCCCTGCACCCTAAAACCTAAACCGCGCCATTAGCCCTGCACCCTAAACCCTAGGCCGCGCCCTAACCCCTGCACCCTAAACCCTAGGCCGCGCCCTAACCCCTGCACCCTAAACCCTAGGCCGCGCCCTAACCCCTGCACCCTAAGCCCTAGGTCGCGCTCTAAGTCCTGCACCCTAAACCCTAGGCCGCGCCCTAACCCCTGCACCCTAAACCCTAGGCCGCGCCCTAAGCCCTGCACCCTAAACCCTAGGCCGCGCCCTAACCACTGCACCCTAAGCCCTAGGCCGCGCCATAACCCCTGCACCCTAAACGCCAGGCCGCGCCCTAACGCCTGCACCCTAACCCCTAGGCCGCGCCCTAAGCCCTGCACCCTAAACCCTAGGCCGCGCCCTAACCCCTGCACCCTAAACCTTAGGCCGCGCCCTAACCCCTGCACCCTAAACCCTAGGCCGCGCCCAAACCCCTGCACCCTAAACCCTAGTACGTGCCTCTCGTTCCCAGCACACTTAGGGAAAATAGCGAAGCAAGTACCACTCACTTGGCATGAATTCCGTTGGAACTCATGAGGCTGTTTGGCTCCTCTGTCTTAAGCTTGAGGAAAGGGCTTGAGGGAGAAGAAAACTCTTTGTGAGCATGGCTACACCTCCTTTTGTGCTCCAGGTACGTTGAGTAAAAGGGCAGAGACCAGGTAAGAAATAAAACTTTGTGTTTTGGAGGCATAGCTCAAGGTAGCTGAGTAATTTGTTGTTAAGTAGCATAATTAATCCCTGGTGATTGCTAAGTAGTACTTCACCTGTGACTAATTGGGGGGGGAATGTTAGTAATTGTATGCATGGGTAACTTTTAGGGACTCATGTGTCTTATTGGGACCTCTAATTAGGGCTATATACACTATAAGCAAAAAGACAATAGACTTTTGTGTGGCATTGTAGATATATATGTGACAGTCTCGTTCCTGTATGAGACACTGAGTACCGGAGTATGGGCAGAAGCACCCTGAGTTGCAGAGTTAAACCCTTACAATGCTGAAAAATGCAGTTGAACCTTTTGAGGGACAGATGAGGGAAATTGTTTATCTCTGCTTAAACTGATACAATGGCAGGCGTGGGGATCTCTTTCCCGAAATAGGTGTTTACTGGGCTGCCTGATCGCAATCCGCACTCCGAGGGCGGACCGGACACCTTCCGCCATGCCCCCGAGGCGGCAGGCGCCGCGCAAAGTTGCGCCGAAAGCGCGGAATCGGTGTCGGATTTTCGGTCAGGCGCCCGCAATAGACGCCTGCCGCGCGGGGTCCTATGACGGCTGTACGGCAAAATGGCGGCCCCCTCATGCCCTATGAGGTTTCACTAAGATGGCGGCCTCTCGCGCATGCGCACTTTGCCGTAATTCAAAATGGCGGCGCGCGGGGGCCTCTGACGCCAAATAGGTGTTTACTGGGCTGCCCGAGCGCAATCCGCACCCCGGGGGCAGACCGGACACCTTCCGCGATGCCCCCGAGGCGGCAGGCGCCGCGCAAAGTTGCGCCGAAAGCGCGGAATCGGTGTCGGATTTTCGGTCAGGCGCGCGCGATAGATGCCTACCGCGCGGGGTCCTATTACGGCTGTACGGCAAAATGGCGGCCCACTCATGCCCTATGGGGTTTCACTAAGATGGCGGTCTCCCGCGCATGCGCACTTTGCCGTAATTCAAAATGGCGGCGCGCGGGGGCCTCTCATGCGAAATAGGTGTTTACTGGGCTGCCCGAGCGCAATCCGCACCCCGGGGGCAGACCGGACACCTTCCGCGATGCCCCCTAGGCGACAGGCGCCGCGCAAAGTTGCGCCGAAAGCGCGGAATCGGTGTCGGATTTTCGGTCAGGCGCCTGCCATAGACGCCTACCGCGCGGGGTCCTATTACGGCTGTACGGCAAAATGGCGGCCCACTCATGCCCTATGGGGTTTCACTAAGATGGCGGTCTCTGGCGCATGCGCACTTTTCCGTAATTCAAAATGGCGGCGTGTGGGGGCCTCCCAACTTACATAGGTGGTTTCAGGAGTGCCTGAGCTAAATCCGGATTTTCCCGGCGGTCGCGCATTTTTCTCAGCTTCTCCGGGCGTGGGGAATGCGTGCGGTGTGGTTACCGGCGCCGGGGGAGGTCGGGGGCAGCTCTTCCTGCGGCCGGCACGGGCATGGCGGCTCTGCTTCGGCCGCGCGCCTCCGCCCCTCACGGAGGACCCCCGGCGGAGAGCGGCGGCGGCGAGCGGCGGCGGAGAGAGGCGGCGGAGAGCGCCGGAGAGCGGCGGCGGAGAGGCGGAGAGCGGCGGCGAGGCGCACCGGGAGGCTTTGGGGGACATGCTGAGTAAACCGAGGCATCTCGGGTGGGCGCGGGCGGGAGCCGCGGGCCCGGGACTGGCACCCGGGAGTGTGGGGGGGCCTGGCGGGATCGAGCGGCACTGCTAAGCATCTGTCGTTTCGTGTACTCGCCTCCCCCCTGGGGGGTCTAAGGAAGCCTTGGTCTCGTTTGAAAAAGGAGGAGAAACGGTTGAAAAAAAAAAAAACTCAAAAAACCCGCCCTGAAACAGGGGGAAAAAAAAAAAAAAAGCCCACAAAATAAGAACAAAAGAGGAAAGCAAAACTTTATTTTAAAAAAAAAAAAAAAAGGAAAGAAAAGAAAAAAAATGAGAGAAACCATGAAAATAGGAATATTTTGGTGTGCTCCTTTAAAATGTATTGATGGCTTCGGTGTTTGAAATACAGTTCTCTTTTGTATGCTGTCAAAATTAGTAAAGTACATCTAAAAATTGAACGCTGCTCTTCTGCTTTTGGCACTGGCTTGCCATTCTGGTGGTTGCTGCTCTTCCATAGTCCTGGTAGCTGGAAAACCTTGTCTCTCTTTTTTCTGTCCTGTGATCCAGGTGAGATGGCTTTTGGCAAAGGATGCTGTGTTGGTCACGAGCTGGATGTGCTTCCCTTTGCTGCGATTCTGGAAACTGGAAATGGAGAGGACTGACTTGTGCAAGCTGATTTTTTTTTTTTATTACTATATTGTTAGGGAGGTGGCAGGCCTAAGCTTGTGTGAGGCATTTATTTGTGGAACGGAAAGAAGTAGCTGTTCTGTTCTGTTTTTCTATTTGCACGTGGCGAGGTTTCTGATTTAAATGAGAAATGAAAAAGAGACATTTTCTTATCTTCGTTGGCTGATGGAGAGTTCTGCACATGTAATTCCATTTCATTAGTCACGTTCGTGTTGCTGTCCACTGCGTTTTCTTACAGTTGCTTCTGATGTTCTGTTTCTTTGGTTCTGAATTATCTTATTTTGAGGACATGATAGCTTATTGATGAGCTAATTGTCTATATTGCATTTCATGATAATAAACTCCACATGTGTTGTTAAATGTTATGATTTTATGTCATTGTGTGTGGTTTTTTTATGATTTTTGATTTTTCGCTTTACTTTGTTCCTCTGTTTTTAACCTCCCTTCACACTCTGTATGGATTTGTCTTGCAAGAAAGCAAGTAATATTTACAGCGAGTTCCTGTGTGTTCTGAGGCTATTTTTACATGTTCTAAGGGCAAAACGCATGAGATATTTCCCTTAATTTCTTGGCCCCTCTCCCTTTTTTTTTTTTTTTTTTTTTGCAGGAGGACACTAAAGTGAGAAGTATGGAGCAGGACTGTGAGGTGTAATATCTGGGCATTTAAAATATGTAATATCTGAGCATTTAAAATATGTAATATTTGAGCATTTAAAATATGCAAAATTATAAAGTCTTTTCGTGATATTTAGGAATGCACAGCATCTGGCCGCACGGCACTTTTAAGCTTATTTTTGAGTCTTTTGGGGAGAGCTTTTGTGCTGTGGAAGTTCTTTTCTCTTCAGGTGGCAGCTGTTTCCGTTGCCTCGGCCTGCTCTGTGGGTTTGTGATATGTGATTTGCTCTTGTGTGTGACTTTTCCTGACCTTTGGTGTCATTTGTTCTTTTCTGTTGTTCCAATATTGTTGTATTTTAGTTGATTTTTCATCGTCACGCTGCTCTTATTTCAATCTGAAGGTTTGGCTTCATTTCTCTTCCCATTTCAGTGGTGTGGAGCGGGGAGGAGAGCGTGGGTTGAGTGGGTCAGTGTGAGATATTTTGGCTCTGGCTGCTCCGAAATTGCACTGTGTTTCTAACCCGTGGCACTTATTTTTCCAGAGGTGTGTCCTGCTGCTCGGTGTTCCTCCCCACAGCTCCTTGCGATGGTGTGGATTCTGCTGGAATTGTCCAGGAATTGTTCTGTGGAGCCAAAGTCAGTAAGGGACGTTAAAGAAAAGAATTTAAACACAAGCGACTGAAACAAAGCGAGACGAAACAAAAATCCTAAAGTGGAATAAACACTCTTTTTGTTTAGCCCTTTCAGCTTCTGGCAATATATCCTATGAGGATTTCCTGAGCTGGAGAAACACTTCATGATGTTTAATAGCTCTTGATGCTTTTCTTCCATTAATTTGTATAATCACTTTTTTTAATCCATTTATGCGTGGGCCTCCACAATATTCTGTGGCAATCAGTTCCACAATGAAATGATGTGACCTGTGAAAAAAATGTTTCTTTCTGTCATTGCAGACTCATCTCCTAATAATCCTCTGCATGTAATTGTGATTGCTGACATGGGATATATTCCCCTTTTCTGTGATGCTCTTGACTTTATATTTTTTATTATTGCTGCCACGTTCTGGTTATAAAGGCATATTTTAGTGGCAGCCTGGCACAAATATTAAAATGTGTGTCACATGTTTGTACTCTTAGACAAAACTGCTACTCCGATAGAGGCAGGAAACAATAACTAATGACCTCTGTTATTAACCGAATCTAGACACGGTGCTGACAGAACAAATATAATTAGCTGAAAAAGTTTAGTTTTATGTAGAATAACCAGACCCTGATACCGAAATGTCGACTACCAACGACAGGAGAAGTGCAGAGCAGGACACAAACTGACAAAAAATGAAAGAACCGGAGCCGAAAAATGCTCCAAAAAGGCAGGACTGAGTGGGAGCCACGCTGAACAGCTCTGGGACATGCAAACGACTTCAGAAAAAAGCAATCTAAACGCTGGCAATGATGGTCACGGCTGGAGCTCCGGGATTTCCTTTCTATGGGAACGAGCTGTCCTTCTCCTCCGGGTGTGCCTTGAAGGGATTTTGGGGCAATTTGGGGTTGCTGGTATGATTTTGGTGGTTCTAGGATTTGTTTTGGGGGGAGCATGGAAATATTTTAGGAGCTTCTGGGAGTAGTTTTGGGGTTCCGAAGCAGGTTTGTGGGGGTTAAATAGGGTTTGGGGGGTTTTAGTGAGGGTTTTTATAGACCCCCAAGGCCCCTCCCGAGCCCCCAAGAGTCACAGAGGCCCCACCCAAGATGTTTATAGGACCCCTAAAACCACCCAGGTCCTTGAAATCCCCCCTGTCGTGACAGGGGCGACTCTCCCTGGTGTCTCGGGGACAGCTGGGAGGTGGGTGTCGCCCTCGTGTCCCCCATGCCCCCACCTGTCACCCCTGTGTGTCCCCATGTCCCCCTCCCCCCGCTCCGTGTCTCTGTCCTGTCCCGCCCTATCCATCCCGGGAGTTTCCCATGATGCCCCACGGGCAGGACTACATCTCCCGGCGGCCCCCGCGGCTCCGCGCGCACGCGCGCTGGAGGGAGGGGGGCGTGGCCTCCCGCCATCTTTACCGAGTGGCGTGAGCGGGGAGGGGGTGGGTCCGGCGGCTCTTAAAGAGGGCTCGGCCCCGGGGTGGGACCCCCTCAGCCCGAGATGGAGCGCGGAGCGGCGGAGGAGGTTGGCGGGCGGCGTGGCGCGGGCGGAGGGGGCGGCGGGAGCGGCACGGGGGACGGGGACATTCCCCGTTCCGCCCGGCGCCGCTCTGCCGCCATGCCGCCCGCTTTAAGGCCCGGCGGCGGGAACGGGGGGGGGGGAGGGGGGGTACGGGGGGGTACGGGGGGGGGGGACCGTGGGAACCGGCGGGAGGGGGCGGGGGGTAAAGTGGGCGGGGCCAAGACGGGGGCGGGGCAGTGGGGGCGGGGCCTGGGGACAGCGTGGGTACCCCTCCTCGTTCCCCTTTTCTTGTGACCCCCACCATGTCACTCGCCCCCCCGCCCCCGTGTGCCCCGCCCCTATGGAGCCAGGAGACCCTCACTCCTCACCCCATCCCCTCCCCATGATGCCGCGCCACCCTGTGTCCCCCCACCGTGTCCTCTGCCACCCCCCAGCCCTTCCTCATGCCCAACAGAGCCCTGTCTGTGTCCCCTCCCCATGTCCCCCTGCCACCCCCGCACTCTTCTGCGCAGCCAGCATACCCCAAATTCCCCACCTGACCCCTCTAGGCTCACACGACCCCCTTCCCCTGCCCCCCTGTGACCCTCCCGTGTGCCCCCAGCCCCTCCGCGGGGACTCGGCCCGCGGGGGTCGTCCCCGGGCCCCGGAGTGCGTGCGGCGCCAGAAGCGAAGGGAGTTGGACGCGCGGCGCAGCAAGTGTCGCATCCGCATCGGGGGACACCTGGAGCGCTGGTGCCGCCTCAAGGAGCAGCTCGGATTCGCCCTGCACTCCCAGCTGGCCCAGTTCCTCCTCGACAGGTCACTGGGGGGGGGGGGGTGTCAAAAACCACTAAAACCCACCTGGCATGGGGAGAACCCACATTTCTGCTTGCTCACCTCTGTCTTCCCGTGCAGGTACAGCTCTCACGGCTGCACCTGGAGCCCAGGTAGGTGCCTCCCTCCCAATCCCGTGTTGGCTTCCAGTAGTTCGGGTCCGTGAGGAGTTTGTGGTGGAGAGGAAGGATTTCTGTTGGGTTGGGTGCTGGAGAAGCACCCGGAGCTGCACTTGGGCTTGCTCACCCCGCTGAGCACTGCAAATCCTCCCCGCGTTCCATGTTTTCAGCATCCCCAGCTCTTCTCTGGGAAGCTCTTTGAGGATTTGAGGATTTTGATTTGTTGTTACCCTACTTCTTTTTTCTTTTTCTTTTTTTTCTTTTTTCTCTTTTTCTTTTTTCTTTTCTTTTTTCTTTTTCTTTTTTCTTTTTTCTTTTTTCTTTTCTTTTTTTCTTTTTTCTTTTTTCTTTTTTTCTTTTTTCTTTTTCTTTTTTTTTCTTTTCTTTCTTTTCTTTCCTTTCTTTTCTTTGTTTCTTTTCTTTCTTTCTTTTCTTTTTCTTTTTCTCTTTTCTTTCTTTTCTTTTCTTAACAAGGAGAAGCCCTGGGAGCCTGAGGAAGGTGGCAGGGGCCTTGCACGTTTTCCACCCCTCCCAAACACCATTTTTCACAGATTTCTCTGTTCTCCCAGGAGAGCCGGAGCTGGAGCGACTCCAGCCGGCTGCGCTGCAGCGCCTGGTCGCGCTGTCCCACGGCCACGGCCAGGAGTGCGGCTTCGTGCCGGACGTCCGGCCGCCGGCGCCGGGCAGCGCGGCCCCGCTGGTTTGGGAGTGCGTGGCCGGGCACCGCTTCTCGTGGGGTGGCTCCAGGGTCCCCGACGGCCCCTCCTGCGACCCCCCGAGCGTGGCCCAGGGGTGCCAGGACACCGGGCGCCGGCGCTCGCTCCGTAGGCCGGCGCCGAGCTCCGACGAGGCCGGCGCAGAGGGAGCGGCTGGGTCGTCCTGTGGTGATGAGGAGCCGGGAGAGGAGCCGGGAGATGGTGGTGACAGCGGTGGCACAGGTGAGCTCCTCCAGGTCATCTTTCCACACTCAACTCCCCTCGGTTCCCCCACCTTCCGCCCCTCTCTGAGTTCTAGGGGCTCAGTGACCATCGTCCCACACTACCCCAACCTCACTGACACTTCCAACACCCCCATCCTTCCCAACTCTCCATCCTCCTCCTCCTCCCCTCTCCCAGCCCTTTCTCACCACCCTCCTGTGCCGTTCCAGCCCCCCGGGTGCCGCCGGAGCCAGGGCCTGTGGCAGCGGCTGGCGGGAGGTGAGTGGTGACACCCACGAGCGTCCCCTGGTGAGGCCAAAGGTTTCATTTGGCCCTCTCTGACCCATCCCTGGGTCCCCAGCGTTGGCCAGCGCAACCAATGGTCTGCGGTTGAGCCATCGTGGCAGAGTTGACCCCGATCATTGTCTGGCAGCGCCGTCCCGGGGGAGGATGCAGAGCCGGGAGTCGAGCTCCAGGAGGAAGAGGAGGATGAGGACTTTGCCGAGGACGATGACCTGACCTACGCCGATGACCTGCGCGACGAGAATTACCACCCGTCCCTGGACAGGTGGGAGCGCTGGGAGGGAGCCTTTCCGTGGTGCCGCCGACGCCGTCCGGTGCGGAGCGATATTGCGCCGGGAGGGTTTGGGGCCTCGCGTCTCTGCCGTGCTGCAGCTGCCCTGGCAGAGCGGGGAGGAGGTGGGAATAGCATCTGTGTGGTGCTAAAATAAGGTGTTTCTAAGGTGAAATGGCACAGAATTCTGGGGAGGCATTGTCACTGTGTGACACCCTCTGGGGAGGGTCTTTCCCGTGTCCAGCCGTGTTGTTCTGTGTCCAACCCATGTTCTGCCATGTCCTTTCGTGTCCTTCCGCACCCAACCCGTGTCCAACCGTGTCCGAGTGATTTCCTATCGCATCCGACCCACGTCTCACCCCATTGACCACCCAGCCCCGCTCACCTGCCCCACTCTGTCCCCCCACAGTGACTCAGAGCCGCAGCGACGCCAGAGCCGACCCAAGGCCCGCGAGAAGCCGACGGAGGAGGAACGGCCCCGGCTCGAGCCGCCCCTGCCCAGCGCCGGCCCCTCGGAGGAGAAGAACGGATGGGTGGGGTGAGTCGTGGTGGCCGCGGCGGTGAGGGGATGGGGGTCAGAGTCGCCGTGTTGGGAGCGTCCAGCGCTGTTGGCCGTGGGGGTCAACCCTCCCTGTGACATTGTCGGCCATGGGGCAGGAGCTGTGTGTCCCCAAGGCGGGGCCAACCCTCCCTGTGACACCGCGGGGCAGGGACAGGTTTCTTGGTCTCCTCGGGTGCTGAGTGAGCAGCAAAGGGGGGTCTGGCTCACCAACGTCACTGTGGGGGCTTCACGAGCCTCGTGTGGCCCACCCTGTCCCTCGTGGGGTGGTTGGGGAGCGAGGAGAGGCTGCCGTGGAGCAGGACAAAGACTCCTTGACCCAGAACCACGGCAGGCATTGAAGCCTCCACCAGAACTGGAGACTGAACAGCCCAAAATCCATCACGATCTCCTCCGCCGATGGATCTGCGGCTCCTCCGGCTTTGGGGCCGAGCTTTGGGTTTCCGGCTCGCCTTTCTAGGCACGCGACATTCAACGTTTTGTGCTAAAAAAAGCACAATTCAGCCCTCAGGGCTTCACTGGGGCTTTGCACAAGCACTAGAGGGATGTTGGGTTGGGGGTTGGTCTCCGACACACCTGGACGCCTCACCTGGATGGATTTTTCTCACACTCTTGAAACAACAAGGGGGTAAAAAATCCCCCTTTCCCTTGGAACTCCTCCGCCTGTCCCCTGAAGGATGGGCTCGGCATCAGCCCCATCCCAAACCTGTCCCCAGGTGAGTGCTGTGCCGCTCCCTTTCGGCTTGGAATGAGCCTTTTCCCTTCGAGCAGCTCCTTGTGGATGCTAAACTCCTTCCCCTCTCCCGGCAGCTCCGGAACTGCCCTTCCCGAGACCTCATCGCACTGAAGGTAAGGCTGAAATTTGCTCTTTTCCTCTCCCTGCCACGCCGGATGCCAGGCTCCCAAATCCAGTGTGAGGGTGGAGGAATCTGGGTGGAATCTGGGCAGTCCTTTGAGGCCGAAAGTGAATTAAATGCGGGGCTTTTTCTGGTGTTCTTTGGGTTCTGCCTGGTTTCCATCCCAAATCCCAGGGTTTAGCCCTCCAAGTGCGTCTAGAGTTATGCCTGGGCTCTCCATTTCCTCTCTGAAGCCAAGCCTAAGCTTCCAGCCAGCCCTTTTTGGGCTGAGTTTGGTGACACGGATCATATTTTTATCCTTTTGGTTAATTTTCCCCCCTCTTTTGTCACAGCAAGTCAAAAGTGGGAGATAAAATCCTGGTTGATGAGCAAAGCGGGAGCTTCCAGATGTTGACGGGTGCCTCCTCTTCTCCCTCCCCAAGGTAAAGCCACCCTGAGCTGATAAAATGTGTTTTTAAGAGATTTGGGATGAGCCCTGGGCTGAATCCGGGCCTGGGCGTTGGCATCTCTCACCGTCCCGTTATTTCTCCTCCCCAAACCCCACTTTAATCCACTTTTAATGGATCTTTCCTTAATTCCAGGGCAACGGCCAGGAATAGCTGCTGTTTCCAGGGAGCTGTGGATGAATTATAGATCAAACTAGGCTGGGAGCCAATTTCAGTGTCCTGGGACGCGTCCAAACCGTGTGAAAAGGGTTTTGTAACGAGCAATAAAATATTCCTATTTTAATGCCCGAGCAATGTGTTTGTGTCCCGCTCTCGCAGGGGGAAAATGGGAGAAATGCTGGTCCTGAGGATGATTTAATGTGGGGATTTGCTCAGGAATCTTTTGGTTTCTCAGCTCTGGGCTTGGGCACAGCGAAGGGATGCCAGGGCCTGGCTCAAATTGCTCTTTCTCGTTGCAGTTGCCAGCAGCAGCCACGGGGAAGTGACGAGGACGCGGCTCAGATCGGCCCCAAGAGGATCAGGTACCTGAGAAAGGGGAGAGGGAAGGGGAAGCTCAAGCTTCCAGGGCATTCCCAGGATGAGGAGGAGCTCGGCTCTTCCGTGGGGGACGGGCATGAGGTTACGAAAGCGTTTTTTTATTATTTATTATTATTAAAGTGGTTTTTTTGCTTCATTTTAGGGTGGGGAAAAGGGGAAAGTGGATGAGGAGGATGGATCAAGGGCCAGATCCATATCCTGCCACTTTTCCAACTCTCTTTCCTCCCTGCCAATGATTTTTTCCCACGTTTTCTCCGGCAGGAAGGCAGCAAAGCGCGAGATCCTCCTGTGTGACTTCGAGGGCTGTGGCAAAATCTTCTCCAATCGCCAATACCTGAACGTGAGCGCCTGGAGGGACCTGGAGGCTCTTCCCGGAGCCCAGGTGGGATTTCCTGGATCTGGAACTGGGAGCTGATGAATTTTTTTTTTCCCCCCCCGGCAGCATCACCAGAAGTACCAGCACGTGCACCAGAAAACCTTCACCTGCTCCGAGCCCACCTGCGGGAAATCCTTCAACTTCAAGAAGCACCTGAAGGAGCACGAGAAGCTGCACAGCGGTGAGTAGTGGGGCATTTCCATTTCCCAGCTCTCCAAATATCTCCCGAGGGCCCGGAGGGTTTCTCCAGGCTGGATCAGCCCAGATCCCTTCTCCTTTGCTCCCAGACAAGAGGGATTACATCTGCGAGTTCTGCGCCCGCTCCTTCCGCACGAGCAGCAATTTGATCATCCACCGACGGATCCACACCGGGGAGAAGCCGCTCCAGTAAGTCACAATCCCATTTCCAGTACCTCCCAGTCCCGTCCCTGCCCTTCCAGTACATCCCAGTCCCATCCCTGCCCTTCCAGTAAATCCCAGTCCCATCCCTGCCCTTCCAGTAAATCCCAGTCCCATCCCTGCAGCTCTGCTCAGCCTCGGAGCCTCTTCCCACCCTTTTCAACCCAAAATCAGCTCCTCGGCCAGGCTGGGATTTCTCCCGAGGTTTCTGCCCTTGGAGAGCTGGCTGTGCCCAGATCCAGCAGCTCCAGGCTCAGCTCCGGGGCAGTTTAATTAGGAGCAGGTTAATGAGATGGGGCAGAAAGAACGACTCCTGTCCATCCAACGCGTTTGGAGCTTCGACCCACGGCACGTCCCAGCCCCAAATGCTGCAGGTTCTCCCCGTGCCTCATCCCTGGGGTTTTTCTCCCCCAGGTGCGAGATCTGTGGCTTCACCTGCCGCCAGAAAGCCTCCCTGAACTGGCACATGAGGAAACACGACGCCGACTCCTTCTACCAATTCCCGTGCGACGTCTGCGGGAAGAGGTTCGAGAAGCGCGACAACGTCACCGCCCACAAGAGCAAGAGCCACCCTGGGGGGCTCGGGGCCACCCCCCAGCCCAAGCGGCACCCCGAGCCCCCCGGGCCGATGGAACCTCTGGAGCTGCTCGGGGACGTCCTGGGGAGCGGGGGGGACACAGGGAGGACCCCGCTGGAGTTTGGGGCGGGGGATGTTGAGCAGGGTCCAGGCACACCCCAAAGCCAGGGGATGGGCGGTGGGGGGTCCTAGAGGGGCTTAACCCCAGCTCAGGGACGATGCCAGTCCCTGCGGTGGCTCCGGGTGCCAAAAATACATGGGAGAGGCAAAACTGGGGGAAAATCCCAATTTTTCTGCCAATCCTGGGGGAAATTCCAGTTTTTCAGCCAAATCCCAGGTGAAGGCCCAAGTTTTTTCAGCCAAATCCCTGGGGGAAATCTGAGTTTTTCTGCCAAATGCCAGCCTCCCTCGAGCCCAGCAGTGTTGCCACAGGTGCATCCTCAATAAAGACTTATTTTGGGTAAAAGTGGGATTTGGTGCCAGATTGCTACGGAAAAGAGATAGAAAAGCGAGATTTGGGTGGTTTGGCCACAGGGAAAGGGGTTGGAGAAGGGGTGGAGACACCAAACACCCAGGAATTGGGGACCCCGACTGGGATGAGAGGCACCTCCCAGGGAGGCTGTGCCCCCAAACCAGGAGCTCCCAGTGCTTCAAACTTTTAATTTCCATTTAAAGCTCAGATTTAAACCAGAATTTGAACTTAGAGATACTTGGAAGCTCCAAGTTGGGACGATTTAGTGAATCCCAAGCGCCCCCAAAACCCCTCTGTTCCCCACCCCGGTGGGCTGGGGGTGAGGGTGTGTCCGTCTCCGTTCCCTCCCGAGCATGAGCAGCTTTTCCTCCTCCTCCCCCAGCACCAAAACCCACCAAAGTTTCGTTTTTTAGGACTTTTTTTTTGCACAGCAACTTTTATTTCCCCACTAACAGTGACAGGGCAAAGGACACGAACAGCAGCGGAGGGGGAGGCTGGGTGGGGATGGGGGCACAAGGGGAGTGGGCAAGCGCAAGATCACACCTACAACAGGGACCCCCCCCAGCCTCCCAAAACCCCCCGGCAGACCCCAGCCCCGGCTCGGGGTGACCCCAAATATCCATGTCCCCTTGCTGGGATCGCGGCCCTCTGGATCGGAGGGGCTCGGAGCCTGGGGGGAGTGAGGGGGAGATGATGGGATGAGGAGGGAAATTGGGGGGCCATGGGGGGGTCACTCGGCGACAGCAGGACGGGCTCAGCCCTTTCCCCAACGGGGAGGGGTTGGGATGGCTAAAGATGACCTGCAAAGCAATGGGGGGGTTCAGAGGGGACCCCTCCTCCCCCCCCGCAGCATTTTTGGGGGTGGGGGGGGACACAAAGCTTTGGCTAAGGTTCGAGGTGGGGTGGGATCGGCCTCTCCCTGTTCCATGGGGCTCCAACTCCAAAGAAAAACACAAAATGAACTCTAGGGTTAACCAGCAACATGGGGGGGGGGGGCTGGAGCAGCCGCCCCCCCACCAACCAACGCCTCTGAGGAAGGTTTTGGGGGTAAAAAGACTATAAACTTTTAACTGCAACAGGAAAAAAGTCGCCCCTGAACGGCCAAGGGCAGGATTTGGGGTGATTTGCTTGGAAGCAAAGGAAAACTTAAGGATGGAGGGGGAGGGATGACACAGGTGAGCGGGGTGGGCTCAGTTGCAGAGGGACAGCGAGGAGCCCACGTAGAAGAGCCAGAAAAACGGGAAGATCCTCTCGGAGAAGGCGGCGGTGAAGGTGAAGATGGGAGCCATGTTGTCGGCGTTGTAGAACGCCACCCACCCGCCCTCGTAGTCCAGGTACACCCCGATCTTGCGCGGCCGCTCGCACAGGGACAGCGGCGTCTCGGGAGAGGTGAACGCCTGGTACTGATCCCAATTTTTGCCCTTCCAGTTGAGCCCCACCGCCCAAATCCCCTCCTCGGGGGCGAAGTCGACCTTCTCCTTGCGGCGCACGGACTCGCGGGCGGCTCCCAGCACCCAGCTCTCGCCGTCCCCGACCTCCACCTCCCAGTAGTGGCGGCCGGCGGAGAAGCCCTCGGAGGCCAGGACGCAGAAGGCGTAGTCGAAGCGTTTGGGGTGAGCCGGCAGCTCCTGGGGGGCCCCGCGGAGCCGCACGCTGCGCTTGTCCTCCGACAGCACCAGGTAGGGGTTGGCCGTGTCGGGGTCCAGGGAGAGGTCGCCTGGAGGGGAGAAAGGGAGGAGTTACCCCTGGGAGTGAATCGGTGGCCGTGTCCCAAACTCACCGGGGAGGACAGAGGTAAGTCAGCTGTGGAATCCCGGTGGGACTGAGCCGTGGTTTGTGTCCCAAACCCAACAGGGACAACACAGGTGAGTCACTTGTGGGATCTTTGTCCCACCTGTGGAGACCGAGCCATGGTCTGAGTCCCAAATTCACACATGTGGGGTTGCTGTCCCACCCGTGGGGGCACTGGCCTGCGGTTTGTGTCCCAAACTCGATGGGGACGACACAGGAGAATCACTGTGGGACCGTTCCCCCACCTGTCTGGGGACTGACCCATCCTCCATGTCCCCAACCCAACAGGGACAACACAGGTGAGTCACCTCTGGGAGCACCGTCCCACCCGTGTTGGGACTGATGCGTTGTCTGTGTCCCAAACCCGACAGGAAGGACACAGGTGAGTCACCTGTAGCACCCTGAAGAGCCCACACGGAACCCAAGCGCAGCAGTTCCAACCTCAACCCTTGGGAAAGGGAGGCTAGAGCCCCAAAACCCCCAATCCTGGCAGATTCCCACATTGTCTCTCGGACGAGGCAAGTCATGGCTCCAAATCCCAATTCCAGGCAAACCCCTGGCAAAGGGAGCTCTCGTGCCAATCCCGACGGCCTCACCTGTGTCGTTCTCCAGCTCAAAACGCAGGTTCTCTGTGGGAAGAGAAGGAAGAATTGAGCCCTTGGAGCCCCAGAAGCTGCCCAAGCCACGGGAATGATCCCTGCTCCACAATTCCATGCTCAAATCCCAGGGAAGTCACCGCTTTCCCACCTTTTCCCTCAAACAACCCCGAGCTCTCCCGACCAAGCCCGGAGAGGAAGAGCCCGGCTCCATCCCAGCCCCGATTCTGGCGGAATTCCACGTGGGATCCTGGCTGGGAAGTGGTGATTTTTCCCAGGAAGGCTCTTGCCAGGCTCACCCTTGAATTCCAGCAGCACTTCCTTGAGCACCGCGCTCTTCTGGGAAAAGCTCTTCAGCTTCTTCTCCAGCTCGGAAAAGCCAGGCTCGGGCTTGAGGAACATCCAGCTCTCCAGGCTGTGGAGACATGGGAGTCAGGGACCCAAAATTGGTGAATTCCCCCCGGGAAGGGTGGGGACTGCCAGCTCTGCCTGCAGCCGGAGCCTCCCAGTTCACTCACCTGCTGCCAGCCGGGATAACACCCTGGAAAAGGAAAAAAAAAAAGAGTTTGTTATGTAGGCTCAGCCTCTCTCCTACCTCAGAGATCTCAAAATCCTCCCCCAAAAACAGGGAGGATCCCACGAAGGGACTTCTGTCCCCCCGAAGACATTTTTGTTTCCATAAATGGAGTTCCTGACCCTGTTAATAGGATTTTTTTCCCCCCAAGAAATGGAAATATTTTGCCCCATAAGTGGAAATTCTTGCCCACATAAACAGAACCTTTTTCACCATTTTTCACCCCATAAACAGGATTTTTTTTTGTCCCCCTAAATGGAATTTATGGAGACGTTTTGTCTCCATAATTAGGCTACTTTTGCCCAATACAAGGGATTTTTCCGTGTCCATAAATGGGAATTTTTTTCCCATTAACAGGAGCCCCACCTCGCCAGGCGTGTTCCCTGTCCCGCCGTCCCCGCCCTGCTCCGCCAGGAGCTTGTCCAGCTGGGCGATGTCCTCGGCCAGCCGGGCCACGCTCTCGTCCCTCCGGCGCCCGATGTCCCTCTCCAGCTCCTCCAGCCGCGACAGCAGGAGCTGCTCCTTCTCCTCCAGGAACGCCCGCAGCTCCTTGCACTCGGCCACGATCTTCTGCCGCTCCACCTCCGTCTGCTTCTGCAATGCCACAGGGAAGGTCCCCGTGAGGGCTGTGGAGCTCGGGGTGCCATCCCCACGGCGGACGGAATCTCTGGGGGCAGGGGGAACCCCCAGGGCGGTTTTTTTTTCCTGAATTCAGGTTCCTGGAGAGGATCTGTGACACTCGCGGGGACACGGAAAAGGCCGATGATGATGTGAGAACCACCCCGAAACCGCTCCGCTCTCGCTCCCTCGTGCCAGGGAGGAGAATCCGGAGCCCTGGGTGAGAGATTCCCAGAGCTGGGGAAGTCCCAGGTGAGGGTGGATCCTCAGGGATCCCCCAGGTGAGGGTGGATCCCCCTGGATGGAGGGCTCAGGGACCCCCCAAGTGAGGGTGGATCCCCCCGGATGGAGGGCTCAGGGACCCCCCAAGTGAGGGTGGATCCCCCCGGATGGTGAGCTCAGGGATCATCCCCCAGGTGAGGGTGGATCCTCCCGGATGGTGAGCTCAGGGACCCCCCAAATGAGGCTGGATCCCCCCGGATGGAGGGCTCAGGGACCCCCCAAATGAGGCTGGATCCCCCCGGATGGTGAGCTCAGGGACCCCCCAAGTGAGGGGGGATCCTCTGGGACCCCCGGCTCACCAGCAGCTCCTCGCTCTGCCGCTCCCGCTCGGCCTTGGCCTCTTCACGTCCTTTCCGCAGGGAGCTCAGGTGCTCCTGGGGCACCTCCTGGAAGCAGAACGAGGAGAGATCCGTTGGGAATTCTTCCCCGATCGAGAGGGAGTCGCTGCTAAAATGGCCAAGTTCACCCAGTCTGGGGTTTCTTTGGAGCTGGAACCCTGCTCCCCTCAACTCTGACCTCAGGCTGGGCCAAAAACTCCCTGTGTCAACTGGCCCAAAAACTGGGAAAAAACTTAATTTTAGCTGCCTGTCAGGAAAAAAACGCCTGGGTCCCAGCCCCGCCCTCCTCCTGGGATCGCCTCCCACATTCCCCCTCCCCAAAATCGGGCTGGGCCCCCCCACGAGAGGAACTGCTGCCTCCAAACTGCTCATTAAATTAATAAATAGTTATGAATTATTTAAACTTGTCCACATTTAAGTAGTTTGACCTCCATGGAGGGCAGAAAAGCCCCGGCAACACCGGCTGGGCTTGGGGGCAAATAAATCCACTGATTTTATAACTGAAGCACAAAACACAAGGATTTTGACTTTTAAGAGCCAGGAGTTGCTGCTTTTGGAATTTATCCATGAGATTAAAGCAAATATCAGGAAAAAAATGCAGTGGGAAGTGCTCGGCGACAGCCAATTATTAAAAACTCATAAAAATAGGTTAACGAGGGGGAAAAAATCCCAAGGGAGCGACAGCCTGGATCTGCCTAAGGACATCTGTGTCTAAAAAAAAAAGGGGAAAATCCTAGATTTGGGGCGGGGGGGACAGCGCCAGTGTCCCCGGAAGAGGAACCGCAGCAGTTCCGGGACAAAATCCCCCCTAAAAGGATTTAATACCGCCAATAATTAATATGTGGCGCTTAATGATCCCACAATCCCCTTCCCTGATCCCTCGGGATCGTGCTGGTGCCACCCCCCTCCTGCTGCCACTGCGCAGCGACATCGGCCCCGTCCGTCCGGCATCTTGGATATCCCTCTGGATCCGCTGCTCGTGCCTCCAACAGCGAGGCCTGGCCGCCCACATCGACCTCTCGCTCTCTTAATTATTAATTATTCCCCGCGGTGATCACGACACGCCCCATATCGCGACACGGGGGTGCCCCAGCGCCGCCGGGGGAGCTCCATTTTCGCTCTGCGTCACTCCTCCAGTGCCCTGGGGTTGGGGTTTTGGGGAGGACAGGAGGCTCCCGGGTGGATGCGCCACTTCCAGCCTGGATCGGGATCAATAACCCCCCGGTGCCCCCCGGTCCCAGCTCGGTCCTGCCCCGGCACCGGGGGGAACGGTGGGATTTTGCATTATCACCTCCCTCCCGCCGGGACACTCCTTTCCCAGTATCCTCCCAGTTCAACCCAGTTCGATCTCGCACCGGGAACACTCACTGCACACCCCAGCCCGGGGTGTCCTTGTTTTGGGGTGATCCAGTTCCTCCTGCACCCCGAATCCTGCGGGAGGGGATCCCCCCTGAGCTCCACCCAGCCTGCGGGGGTCCCCGAAAACCCCCGAAAGAAGCGGGGGGGACAGTCCCGACTGCCACCCCACACTGGAGGGGACCGGGGGCTCATTTCTGCAGAACTCGCACCCCAAGAGCGCTTCCCCCCCATGGAGGGGATGCACCCCCACCCCACGAAATCTCCTTGAGCACCCCCAGTTAGGGGCGGCGGTGTTTCCCATCCTCTCCCCGCTCTCGGTATCCCCCATTTCTTAGCGGGGATCCCAAAAATGATCCCGGAATGGGGCGGGGGGGGGGGGTCTTCACTGCCCCCCAACACCCCGAGGGGGGAGGGTCCCACGCCCCGGGGAATCCTCGCTGTCCTCCCTCCGAGGCACACTGACCTCGGCGGCGTGGGCAGCCTCCTCGGCGGGCAGCACGGTGTGGGCGCGGTGCTCGCGGGACAGGTGACACACGACACACACGGCGCGCCGGTCCTGCACGCAGTACAGCCGGAGCGGCTCCCCGTGCCGCGGGCAGCGCGGCGGCCCCGGCGGGCCGGACGGGGCGGCGGCGGCGGGCAGCGGCGGGGCGGGCGCGGGAGGCCCCGGCGGCGGCTCGGCGGGGCCCGGCGGCAGGCCGAGCTGGCGGACGATGTGCACGATGTTGCCCAGAGAGCGGTTGGGGCGGAAAAGGCGCTGAGGGACCGGCTCGCGGCACTGCGGGCAGCACAGGCGCCGCGCCGAGTCCTCCCAGCACTGGGTCACGCAGGCGCGGCAGAAGTTGTGCCCGCACTCGGCCACCAGCACCGGGTCGTTGAAGTACTCGAGGCACACGGGGCACGTCAGCTCGTCCTGCAGGCTCCGCGCCGCGCTGCACGGTGCGGGGGGCGCGGCGGGGGGTGCGGGGGGAGCCTCCATGGCGGCCGCGGCCCCAGGGACGGCCCCGGCCCCGGTGGCGGCCCCGGTGGCGGCTCCGGTCGTGGCTCCGGCGACAGCGGCAGATGCCCGAGCCCTGAGCGTCCGCTCCGCGCGGCGCCGCCACCGGGACTGACGGCCGGGGACGGGACCGCGCCTGCGCGGGGGGAACGAGCGGCGCTGCGCCTGCGCCGGAGGGGACGAGGGCGTGGCTTACGCCGCGCGGAACGGGGGGTGGGCGTGGTTTACGCCGCGCGGAACGGAGGGTGGGCGTGGTCAGTGCTGCTCCGGGTGAGAGTGGGCGTGGCCATGGAGCGCACGGGGGCGTGGTCAGTGGTGCTCCAGGGGGGAGTAGGCGCGGCCATGGAGCGCACGGGGGCGTGGTTAGTGCTGCTCCGGGAGTGAGTGGGCGTGGCCATGCAGCGCATGGGGGCGTGGTGTTGAAGGGGCGTGGTGTCGGGGGCGTGGCTATGCTTGCACAGGGAAACGCGGGGCGCAGTGCGCACGCGCGGGTGGCGTGGGGCGCGGGGAGCACCATGGGGTCGGGGGTCGGGGGTCTTTGTAGGATTAGAGGAGGGGTAGCGGGGTCTGTGGGGTGCTGGGAGAGGGGACGAGTCCCCTACAGGCTGCTCAGACCGGGGGGCTCGTTATAGGGTGTAGGGCGGAGTTGGATGTCTCAGTGCCAGTAGAATAGGTGAGGTGCATCGAGTATTTTTGCCGGGTCCGTCCCTGTGGGATTCGGGGAATGTGTCGAGCTTTATAGGGGTGGTTTATGGGGGTTTATAGGACGGGTTTTGGGGACCCTGTAGGATTAGGGTGAGTGTATCATGGTCTATAGGATGGCTTTGGGGAATTCCTGTAGGATTGAGGTGGTTTACCGGGGTCTCTATGTTTTGGGGGTCGCTGTAGGGGTGGGGTGGGCTGTATGGGGGTCTATAGGGTGCTGGGAGGAGGGTGGTCCCTATGGGCTTTAGGAAGATACCAGATCCCTGAGAGTAGGGGGGATGAAGAGGGCCCTGTGGTCCTTTTGGGGGTCTCCATAGGATGTTAGGAGCTTCCTGGCACAAGGGAGCAAGAGTGGAAGGGTTTTGGGGTGGTTTTCACAGCATCAGCCTCTCTGCCGTGTCCCCACGAGTGTCACAGATCCGCTCCAGGAACCTGAATTCAGGGAAAAATTACTCGAAACCTCAAAGACTACCCCAAAACCGCCTTGTGCCTACTCGTCAGCCCTTTCCCGGGGGATTTAGGGATTTGTATCCCTACTGAGAGCATCCCTCCTGCGTGAGACAGATGGAGGACACAACAGCACCATTTCCCTGCTTTCCTTTACGTTTCCTCGCTGCCTGTGATGAAATTGGCTTCGGGGAGGAAACATTTTGTTACCATAGGGGTGGGAAAGGGCAGAAATCGGGGCGAAAAAAGCTCGATTTCGGGGTCAAACCCGAGCTGCCCTCTTCCAAAATGGCGGCGTCGCCCTCAGGCAGGGCGCGAGGGAAAATGGCCGCGGCCTGCCCTTGCCATTGCTGCCCGCGGGGCTCGGCTCAAGATGGCGCCCGCGCCCTGAGGCCCTGGGCGCCATCTTGGGTGAGGGCAGCGAGCCGCCGTTGCCATGCCGACGGGGCCTGCCGGGGCTCAAAGCCCTCAAAACGCCCCCGAGGGCGGGGGGGAAGGATGCTTCGGTCTCCAAACTCCACATTTTGGGGGGAAGTTGTGCTCCTTGGTGTCGCGTTGACAAAAAACTCCCTTTTTACCCCCAAAATCCACCCTTTCTCCTGCTGTGAAGGGTCAATTGCTGCCGCAATGTAGCCCCACAGCCCCTTCCCCTCAGTTAAAACACCCCCAGTACCTCCTCCCTCTCCAAATTTAGGGGGGTTTACCCGAAATTTAGGGGATTTTGCCCCAAAATGATCCTTGATGTGTTCAGCACCAATAAATTTAGGGAGGTCGCTCTACAGGGCCCACGGTGACTCTGGGGCTCATCCCCACAGAGGGGCAGGAGAGCCACAAAACCACTTTTTTTCTCATATTTTCAAGGAAAAAAACACCCCACCGGGACATTAAAGCGCATTTCTTTCACTTTGCAAAGTGGGGTTTTTTTGTTTTTTTTTTTAATTTCCGCCCAGAGCCGCGGCTCTTGCCGCCAGAGGGCCCCGGCCATTGTGTACAGCCCTTTTCTCCGTCTTTCTTTTTTTTTTTTTTTTTTTTTTTTCTTTTTCCCCCTTCCCCCCCTTTTTTTATTTTAATTCCTCTTTTATTCCTTTCTCTTTTTAACTCTTGTCGCTTAGGGTATCAGAGGGACAGGACTCATCCGCTCCCCACATGCACATCCCCATTTTTTGGGAGGAAAAGGGGCTATTTTGGGAAAAATAAAGTGGTGGGGGGATTTGCCGACAGCACCTCCCGAGCCGGACATGCAGGTAACGGGGAGATTCGGGTTGGGATGTGGAAAAAAAGGCAGAAAATAGCTTGTTTTTCCCCATCCCCGTCCTTCCCTCCTCCACCCTCCCCTCAGGGTCCTGTATTTTCCCCCCTCCAGTCCCAGGGAAGGGGAGAAAAAAATTAAATTAAATTAAAAAAAACACCTCCCCTCCCCACAAAATCCACTCCGTTGTCCTTCCCCCTCGGTGGATCCCCTTCGGATGTGTTGACCTCTTTATTTCCATTTATTTTAGCAGGATGGCAAAACACCCGAGAAATAAATGAAGCAGGATGAGATGTTGGTGGGGGCTCCAAAATACCTAAAAATAAAGGGAAAAATAGCAGGAGGGATCTGTGCTGGAAATCGGCCATTCATTCCGGGCATCAGTAAGTTATTCAAAACCTTCCAACCTGTCCTCCAGGAATAATAATAATTAAATAAAAATGAAATTAATAACTGGGATCCTTATGCACCCTCTGCTTCCCAAGGAGGATGAGGAATGGTGGGGGGGGGAGCAATGGGAATTTGCTTTTCCATGATTTTTGTAAAGAAGGAAAGCATCCAACGTTCTTCCTACAGCTGGAAAAAACCTCCAGTTTTCCCCCTAAGGCTCAGGGGGTAATGGGGAAATAATGGGGTGATTTATCCTTTTTGGGCAGGAGGAGCAATTGCTGGGAGGGGAAGGGGGTTGGGGATGATCTGGAAAATTTGGGACAGGATTCCCTGGGAAGAGATTCCTAGACTCTGGAGATGAGCACCCAGGGTTTGGTGCACTGGGAATGAGCCGTGGGGGTAAAATTTGGGTAAAAAGGAATTTTAGGGTCTGGATCTCTCAGCAGAGCCTTGTCCACAGGTGACAGAAACTTGCTCTTCCTGGGAGAAGTTTTATCCCTTTTCAATTATTTTTTAAGGAATCTTTGCGCTTCTGTTTTCTCTTTCTGCTTCTTCCTGCCTATTAATTTTTAAAAAAAAGTAAAATTCCTCAGGCAGCAGGGGCAAAAGGTGAGAATTTCCTGCAGGATTGTGGGGGGGAAGGATGGAGGGGTTTGTTCATCCCACACCACGATCCAGCTTGGCCTTCCCGTTGGCTTATTGAGCAATAATTATCCATTAAATTTTCGGTGCCTAATCCTCTGTTCTGGCTTCCCAGAGCCTGGCCATGGAATCCTACGTGGTGCTGGACCCGCGGCAGAGAGCTCTGTACCGCGACGTGATGCAGGAGAGCTACGAGACGCTGATGGCGCTGGGTGAGGATGGAAAATCTGCCTTGTTGGGGAGCAAGGGGCAGCACCTGCAAATCGCCCTTTTCCCAACCTGTCCCCCAGGAATAATGATAAATAAATGATTGGGATCCTCACCCACCCACTGCTCCCCAAGGAGGATAAGGAAAGGCAGAGAGAGCAGTGGAAATCAACTTTTCCATTGTTTTTATGTAGAGGAAAGCACTAAACCCTCTTGGTACAGTTGGGAAAATTCTGGTTTCACCCACAAACTCGAGCTCTGGGGGTGACAAATTCTGTTTTCCAGAATTCCCCATTTCCAAGCCTGACATGCTGTCCCGCCTGGACCATGGGGAGAAGGTGGCAGCCCTGGATCTCCACATTTCCCGGGATTCCCCGGCTGCAGGTGAGGCTCTGATCCTGCTCCTGCATGTGCGGGAGGGGTTTTTCTGCTGCCCATCCCTCCTTAAAGCAGGTGGAATAAAAAGGAGAAGGGTTCCGCCTTCGCTTTCCTTTTCCCACCACCTTTCCATGTTCCCAGATCTGGAATTACCCAACAACTTGTATCTGTTGAAAAAGGAGCCTAAGGAAAAATGTTGAGAAGGGATTTAATCCATGAAGTAGGTGACAGGTGATGGGCAAACCTGGGGTCAGAAAAAGAGATTAAAAGTTTAGCTCACTGCTCTCAGACCTGGAGGAGGAACTTCCTCCAGGAGTTCCTGGAGATCCTCCTGGAACTTCCTCCAGGGAGTTCCTCCTGGAGGAGGAACTTAACAAAATCTGGCAGAGAAATTTGTTGTTGAAGACTGAACACCGGGAATGCAGAATTTATAAAGTACAAAGACACCTCGCATGAACCAGAGATGCCCATTCCGGGAAAAAAGGTCATAAAAAGGCAGAAAATGTGGATAATCAGCACGAGAAGTGAGAAATAAATAACCAATAGAAGTTCTCTAAATGAAGAGAACTACAAAACTTGTAAAGCAGTGAGTGCTAATTCCTATCTTTGCTAAAATATAGAACTAGTTCAAAGTTTTGATACTTTTGCTGGAGTGATCCCAAAGTACCTTCAGCATTGAACAAAGGAATGTCAAATAAAGGAATAAAGGAATAAGGAATAAAGGAATAATGTCAAATAAAGGAATGTTTCCAACCCAACACATTAATTAGGGAGTTTATTTCTCGGTTTTCCTTTGTGTCTGGCCATCTCTGCCCACAGAGCATGGAGCAGGAGCAGGGCAGGAACCGCCTCGGGAAGAACCCGCCGAGGAAAAGCCCAACACGGCCAAGGAACGCCCTCAGCTCGCCGTGAGCCGGAGCAAGAACCACGCTGGCACCACCTGCGGCGAGTGCGGCAAGACCTTCAGCCACAAATCAGCCCTGGTGAAGCACCGCAAAATCCACAGCGGCGACCGCCCGCACGCGTGTCCCGACTGCGGGAAGGCCTTCATCCAGCGCTCCGACCTCACCATCCACCGGCGTGTGCACACGGGCGAGCGGCCCTACGGCTGCCTCGAGTGCGGGCGCCGCTTCAGCGTCAGCTCCTCGCTGCTCACGCACCGGCGCACCCACGCTCCCGGCACCGAGCGGCCCAACCGGTGCCCCCAGTGCGGCCGCAGCTTCACCGACGCCGCGGCGCTGGCCCGGCACCAGAAGAGCCACCTGGGCGGGAAGCCCTTCGAGTGCGGCGTGTGCGGGAAGGCGTTCGCCTGGAGCTCGCACCTGGAGCGGCACCGCCGCATTCACACCGGCGAGAAGCCCTTCCAGTGTGCCGAGTGCGGGCGAGCCTTCGCTTGGAGCTCGCACCTTGACCGCCACATGCGCACCCACGTCAGCTCTGGCACCGCCGGGGACGAGGAGGGTGCGGAGGTGGAAGAGGAGCCACCGCCGGCCCCACGGAAGTGCACCGACTGCGGGAAGCGGCTCAACCACCAGACGGACCCGCAGCGCTTCAAGCACAAGGGCACGCAGACCGTGCTGGCCGCCGCCGATAGCACAGCGCGGCCCCACCGCTGCGAGCAGTGCGGGAAGCACTTCAGCCGCGGCTCGGGGCTGCTCAAGCACCGGCGTGTGCACAGCGCGGAGAAACTGCACCCCTGCCCGGATTGCCCACGCCGGTTCCGCTGCGCCGCGGCTCTGACCGAGCACCGGCGAGGCCACACGCGGCCGCTCGACGACGCTGACAATGCCACAGAGGAAGCGGCCAAACCGTACACGTGCGGGGCGTGCGGGAAGAGCTTCGGGTGGGTGTCACACCTGGAGCGGCACCGCCGCGTGCACACCGGGGAGAAGCCGTTCCGCTGCGGGGAGTGCGGGCGCGGCTTCGCCGTGAGCTCGCACCTGGAGCGGCACCGGCGCGTGCACACGGGCGAGCGGCCCTTCTGCTGCAGCGACTGCGGCAAGAGCTTCGCCGTCAGCTCCACGCTGCTGGCGCACCGGCGCTCCCACGGCGCCCAGCCCGGCCAACCGCACGCCTGCCCTGAGTGCGGGAAGGGCTTCGGCTCGCTGGCCGGGCTGGAGCGGCACCGGCGGCTGCACCGCGGCGAGAAGCCGTACCAGTGTGGGCTCTGTGGGAAGGGCTTCTCCTGGAGCTCCCACTACGACCGGCACCGGCTCACGCACACGGGGGAGAAGCCGTTCCCTTGCGCCCACTGCGGGAAGCGCTTCGGCCGCAGCTCCCACCGCAACCGGCACCAGCGTGCCCACGCCCAGCACGGCCCTGAGAAGCGCCACGTGTGCCCCGACTGCGGCAAAGCCTTCGGCCTCGGCACAGCGCTGGTGGCGCATCGGCGCCTGCACAGCGCCGGCACCCGCGGCCCCCTGTCCCTGCTGCCACACGCGTGGTGGGACGGTGAACACCCAGGGGGGACGGCCACATCCCCTGAGCTCTGGCCTGAGGGGTCCAGCTCCGCTTTCCAGCAGCACCTCATGCCTTCTTCCTCCGCAGCGCCCAGGGGCTGGGCGGCCAAAGCTCTCCTGCCCCTCGCTGGGGCGTGGAGGCCTGGGGAGGGGGACGCCCTGCAAAGCGATGCTGCGGCCCTGCCAGAGCCCTGGGTGTCCCTTCCTCCTCCCAGCTCCTGAAGTGGGGCCAGGGATGCTCAGAATCCTCCTCCACTTTTGGGGACACCCCACAGCGGGGCTGGGAGGGTGAGCTGCGCTCCCACCCCAAGATGGGAAAGGGCTTGGGGGGCCCAGGACACCCTGGAATGAGGGTCAAGGTGGCGATGGGGGGTGAAGTGGTGGGGAGGGGGCATGGGGAGGCGCAGCCATGCCAAGGGGGTTTTGTGGGGAGACAGGGAGAGGAGGGATGGGGGAGGCTGAGGTGGATTTGGGGAGAGGCGGGTGATCATTTGGGGTGGTGGGGAGACACTTTTCCCTATAATCCTCCTCATTCTCTGCCCTACCATCAGTGGGGTAAAAGTGGGGGACACAACGTGGGTGAGTGGCAGGGTGAAACCACCCAGGCCACCCCTTTTCCCAGGGAATTTTGGGGGCAAATGACTCAGAAAAGAGCCCTGGAGACCTGTACCCATCACCAGCATTGCTGGGACTCCCCCCAGACTCTGCCGGGGGGCAGGTTGGGGTGCACTAAGGTGTGAATGCTGGAGAGGCTGGGCCGTGTTTCCTAGGCTTGGGGTGACAGTTAATAAAGGCAGCTGAGCCAAAAAGCCAAACTCCTTCATGTGTGTCTGTGTGGCTTTTTTCTGGGGAACAAGAAGGTGCTCACGGGGTTTCCTGCCTGGGAAAGCATCGGAGGACAGGGTCGGAGCACAAGGAAACACAGGTGTCCATGAGGTTTATTCCTGCCCCGTGCCCGCACCCCCTGCGGCACCGTGAGCATCTTGCCCCCTCCATGCTCTTCTCCCGCCCGCTGACATCACCAAGTGGGCACGACACCACCAGATTTTCACATCAGAACCAGCCCTGGTTCCCCCACCTTTCCCTGATGGAGCCAAGCGTTGTTTCCTTCAGGAATAAGCTCCTTCTCCCCCAGGCTGTCTCTCTTCTGGGGTCTGGGCTGCAGCGGGTGCAATGTTCACCCATTGCTGCAGATAAATCCCACCCGGTGCCACGATGGAGCACCCCTGTCAACCACCCCGCTGCCCTTCAAGTGTCACTTGGTGGCCTTTGACTTGTCCCCAAGACAAGTTTTCCCTCAGTCGTCTCTCCACATCCATTGCACGTCTTAGTCCTCAGGGCTCCTCACCGCCGCGAGCTCCGGGCGTGTCCCCACCGAGCTGTGTCCTGGCAAGAGGCAGCAGCCCCGCGGCCTTGGGGAGGTGGCTGCGGCGGTGCTTGGCGAGGTGCGAGCCCTGGCTGAAAGCCTCACCGCACTCGGGGCACTCGAAGGGCTTCTCGCCGGTGTGGACGCGCCGGTGCCGCTCCAGGTGCGACGCCCAGGCAAAGCCCTTCCCGCAGTCGCCGCAGGTGTAGCTCTTGTGCGCGGCGTGGCCACGCCGGTGCGCCAGGAACGGGGGGACTTCCCCGAAGTGCTTCCCGCAGTCGCCGCACTTGTACGGCCGCTCTGGGGAGTGCGTCTTGCGGTGCTGCAGCAGATGAGCCTTCTGGGAGAAGCGCTCGCCGCAGCTGCCGCAGGGGAAGGGCCGCTCGCCCGTGTGGACGCGCCGGTGCCGCTCCAGGTGGGACGCCCACACGAAGCTCTTCCCGCAGTCGCCGCAGCGGTGCGAGTGCTCCCGGCGGTGGCACCGCTGGTGCCGTGCCAGCGCCGGCCCCGCCCGGAAAAGCTTCCCGCAGTCCCCGCAGCGCAAGGGCTTCGCGCCCAGGTGCGTGCGGCGATGCCGCGCCAGGTCGGAGCTCTGGCAGAAGGTCTTGCCGCAGAGCGGGCAGCGGTGCGGCCGCTCGCCCGTGTGGCTGCGGCGGTGCTTGGCGAGGTGCGAGCCCTGGCTGAAAGCCTCGCCGCACTCGGCGCACTCGAAGGGTTTCTCGCCGGTGTGGACGCGCCGGTGCCGCTCCAGGTGCGACGCCCACACGAAGCCCTTGCCGCAGTCGCCGCATTTGTGGGGTTTGTCGGCGGCGTGGCCGCGGCCGTGGGCTGCCAGCTCGGCCGCGCCGGCGAAGCGCTTCCCGCAGTCGCCGCACTTGTGCGGGCGGTCGCTGGCGTGGGTGCGGCGGTGCTGCAGCAGGTGCGAGCTCTGGCTGTAGGTCTCGCCGCACTCGGGGCAGCCGAAGGGCCGCTCGCCCGTGTGGACGCGCCGGTGCCGCTCCAGGTGCGATGCCCACGGGAAGCTCTTCCCGCAGTCGGCGCAGCCGAACGGCCGCTCCCGGGCAGGTCCTTTGCCACGCAGGGGTTTGGCGCAGCCAGGTTTGGGCAGCGTGGTGGGTTTGGGGGTCCCGGGGGGCACGGCTTTGTCTGGGCGCTTTGCTTTGCGCCTGTTGGAGCCGAGGGGCTTCTCCCTGTCTGGGCTGCGGGATGAGCGCGGTCCGAGCCCGGCGCTGCTCTCCGACGCTCCGTTCTCCGCTGCTTTATCGCTCACCAGCCCCTGAGCTGCTGGGAAAGGGGAGAAGCAGGAAAAGGTGAAAGCTTGAGGAGCAGGATTTAAAACAATGGAGCAGCAACAGGATTCTCCTTAAAAATTTTGCTTTTTCACTCCACATCCCCTGAGCTTCTGGGACACGGGAGAAGGAGGAAAAGGGGAGGGCATGGCCCTGATTGGAGCAGGAGTGGGATTTAAAACAATGAGGATTCCCCTTAGAGCTCCTGTTCTCCCAGAGAGGACGAAGACAGATACAACAGGGACCTGATCCCAGTTTGAACTGGGACTGTGGAGATGCCGAGGACACTCCAGCGCCAGAATTCTCAATTTAAAACAAAAGAGATCAATAACATTTTCCTGCAGAAAAAGAATTAAGGAGAGGGCTGGGGTTTGGGGAAATCCCCCTGGAAACCTGCCCGGATGCTTCCCAAACTGCTTTGCTTTGAGCAAGGAAAGGACAGGGGGATATTCAACAGGGGAAGAGCGATTTTTGGGGTGTCCTTACCCAGGGACATGAGGGTCTCGTAGCTCTCGTGCATCACGTCGCGGTACAAGGCCTTCTGCCGCGGATCCAGCAGCACCCACAGCTCCATGGCAGGAGGGAGCACCGAGACAACGCAGGTTCCACCCTCGGGGCTCCCAAAAATACCCTGAACGGAGAAGAAACCCCTCGAAAACAAGCAATTCCCCCCACAGCTCTTCCTGCTCCGCGTTTGACGCTTTTCCCGTGGTCATTTCAAGAAAGGTCGCGTTTTCACAGTCCCTCCATCCAGGATTAACCCTGAACATCCCCGGAGCGACGCGGGAGCTGCGGGGCAGGAGGGGTTTTGCTTTCCCCACACCTTTCTGGCAGATTCCCCCAGGAATCGCTGCCTCCCGGTCCCCCACTCCCCATCCCACCGTCCATCGGCCCTGGGGGCTGCATCCTCCGAGCATCCCCATCCCCAGGGCTCGCTGTCCCCCCTGCCTATCCCTTGTCCTCCCCCCGATCCCAGAGCCACATCCGCGCTCCTCTTTCCGCCCTTACCTGCCGTCCCCGGCTCCTCTGCCGCGCCTGGAGCTGCTCCCGCAGGATTCTCCTCAGGAGAAGCGTCCTCCCTTCCCAGCTGGGGCTGCGGGGAAGGGGCGATGCCCTCCACACCCCCAGGACCACAAAGCCTCGCTGAGCAGGACACAATGGAAGCTGCGCTCCGGAAGCCTGAGCCGGTATCCGGGAGAGAAGGGAGAATCGGCTCCGCTTAGCCAGAGCCCTCTAGAGGTAACCCAACCCCAGACCCCTCCCCAGACCTCCCGCAGACCCTTCAGAACCGTGGGGACACACGGGACCACCCCCGTGCTCCTGCCCTGTCCCCCCCGGGGGCACCCAGGAGGTTTGGGGAGCCCCAGAAGCTCTGCCAGGGAGGTTGGGATAGCGAAAGCAGGGAGGGATCGAGGGTCGGGACGTGGAGGGTCTGGCTGGGATTGCCCCCAGGTGACAGAGGGGACGCTGCTGGTTCCCCATCACCAGCGGGCAGGAGGAAATTCGCGTTTTCCACCTGGAAAAGTGGCTCTGGCTGTGTTTTCCAGGGGAAAACAGGTGTTTTCCCCCCCTCAAAACTCCGTGTGAGCTGCTTGTAACAACCCTAGGAATAAAAATGGGGGAAAAAACCCCTAGGGAATAAAAATAAAAATAAAAATAAAAATAAAAATAAAAATAAAAATAAAAATAAAAATAAAAATAAAAATAAAAATAAAAATAAAAATAAAAATAAAAATAAAAATAAAAATAAAAATAAAAATCCTTCAGTCTGCGGCAGAAGGGTCCCTAAAGGGTCCCCAAAGGTTCCCCAAAGGTTCCCAAAGGGTCCCAAAGGCTCCCCAAAGGGTCCCCAAAGGTTCCCAAAGGGCTCCACCAGCCACCAGGTGGCAATTGCAGAGGCTGGCAGCTCCAGAGCTGCTCTTCCCACCACTCCACACCACTTTGGAGTAGAAAACAGCGCGGGAAGAGGTTTGTAGCTGGGAAAATTAAACAAAATTGGGAAGGGGAGGTGCAAGGGAAGCAGGAGGACCCAGGTGCAGGGAAGATGGAGAGGGTGGAGGAGGTTCCTGGCGGTGTCAGGATGGCTGAGTGGTCTGAGGTGTCAGAACCGAGCCTCTGCTTTCCCTGCTCTGGGAACTCTGGTCTCCAAATGGAGGTGTGGGTTCAAATCCCACTTCTGGCACACAATTTTCCTAAAAACTAATTTTTTTAATATCATTTTCTGTGTTTTTATGTTTCCCTGTCCCTGATAAAAATTCATCCCCGTCGTATCCACTGGAAGCCCCAGTAAGGTCACCCCAGTAAAGAACCTTCAGCTCTCCAGGTGAACCCCAAATTCCTCAGGCTGGGAGCATCTCCGTGGCCTCCTCTAGACCACCTCCCATTTGCCCATTTCCTGCGTTTCTTCAGGAATTTTTTAGCAGGTTCCTTGGAGGCTGACAGGCACAGCTCAGGGAGTGCTGGTGCCCATCAGCTCCACGTCCTCCCCGTGAGGAGAACCCGAATTCCGGACAGTTTCATCCAAGAAACTCCTCCCTGGTGCATTCATTTCTTGAATTATCCCCCCAAATCCCGAAAGTTTTGGCTCAGAGTCGCACGAATGCTGCAGGGGAATCCTGACAATCCTCTGGGCGAGCAGGAAGCGAAGGACAAGACAACCTTTTGAAAGGACATCTTTACTCAACAGGACCTGCCCGTGCCTCTCCAACCTGTGCCTGCCGGCCCAGACACTCATTAAGGCTAATTACCTCGTTAATAAATCTTCCCGGGTTTTTCCCGCCCCGTGCTTTACATGGGCGGTCCTTTTTCATCTCCAGGTGGACACCCTGCCCCGTTCCGAGTGCTCTTCAACACACGTGTGATGTCCCATACGAAATCCCACTTTTTTCTGCTCCTTCCGTTAAAAAAAGCCAACCTCAAAACCAGAAAACAACAATTTGGGAAGAAATCACCATCCCTTCTCCCACCCGGTGATTCCCTGGGGTTTGCGTCCTTCTCGCCGTCCTTCTCCAAGCCTTGTGACGCAATTGGTGGAAATTCGGCTTCCCGTAACCTTCGGGGAATTGACAGATGGGAGGGACGCCTTTTGCAAGCGGTGGATTGTCGGTGCCCAGAAAACAAATCCCCATCATCGAGGCTGATCCCGGAGCGACCTGTTGGGGCGTGCGTTAATCCGGATCTTATCAGGACGATGTGAAACCATCTGCGCTCCCCAAAAATTCTCTGCCGTTCCCGGGAATGTGTGTCTGTGCCGGTTTGGTCATACCATCCCCAAATCCCTCAGGATTTGTTAATCCAGAAGGAGAAAGTGTGTGATTTTGGGGGTTCGGCACTGACGTCCCACAGGGGAACAAGCAGTGAACCACGAATCTTAAAACATAAAGCCAGGCCCAAACCAAGGGTTTTTTTTGTAAAAATTATACTTTTACCTGTTTCAAATCCAGCCGGTGGATTTCCTTAAAAGGAAAAGGAAAGCTGTGCTCCAAGACAAAAAAAAAAAAAGTCAGGAAAAGCCTTCAGTTTTTCCTAGAAGGAAACTTCCTGCAGGTTTGTGTCACCCAATTTTAACCAAGAGAAGGAGGAAATTGTGGACGCCGGGAAGAAACTGGTGAGCAGGATGCAAGGAATTAGTGCCTAATTTTGCCTTGATGCAGAAAAAACGAATCAAACCATCACCATTTTGGAGGAGAGTGACTGACTGACAAAACCACCACAAACCTCCTCAGCCATGCCACAGGAATGGAGGATTGGGGAAGCTTAAATTGCCCCGAGACTGGGAATCCTTCAGGAACCACAAAGACATCCCCACGTGCCACCAAAAAGCAAAATTCTGGGAAAAACCCAATTATGGCTTCTCCTTCCCCTTGAACACAAGGCCAGAACCACTCAATTTCCAGGTCACAATTCCAGCTAAACCAGGAGATCCCATAAATGCAATCCGCAAAGACCTTTGACATGAACCTCAAAAATTCTACTTAAATTTTGAGAGTTGGGCTCAGTGTTCCTCCGTCCTTTTTTATGATCGTATTCAGTGAAATGCCACAGTTTTGTGGAGATTGGACAATAAAATATATTATTATTATCTCCGAGAAGGAGACTCGAGCTCTCAATCCAAGAACCAAGGAATGGTTCCTCAGGTGCTTTGGCGAGTGCATGGTCTCCGTTCTGGAAAAATGCTGCTCTCGGTTTTAGAAAAACACCCAGATTTTGCCATTTCATTAAAGTTCTAGATGATCTTTAAAGTCTCCTTCCCACCCAAGCAATTCTTTCTATTAGAATAGAATAGAATAGAATAGAATAGAATAGAATAGAATAGAATAGAATAGAATAGAATAGAGGGGAGATTAAGTCAAAATTGTGCGACACCCCAGAGTAGATGAATTTTCCCTGGAAATGTTCATTTTGGGTGCCAGCTCAGTGTCTCCCCGGGGTTCAGAAGGAGCTCCGTGGTGTTTATTCAGATTTCAGCGGGCTTTGTGCAATACAAGGAAAAGAACCCAAATCTGACCGTTCCCTTCTGGGAAATCGCCGCCTTTGGCGGGACAGGGCGCGGTCACCGTGTTGGGGTAATCATTGGTACATCCCCAAACATGCCATGGGCTGGTGGCTGATGTCCAAACTGGTGACACCAGTGAGTAAAGAGGAAAGAAAAAAAAAAAAAAAAAAAAAAAGACAGAGGAACTGACTCTGGTAAATTGCTGGTTCCCCTTCCCATGACAAATCCCACTTCACTCCCTTCCGGGTTGCACTGATTGGCAGAGGTTTCTTAGGAAGCACCAGGTTGGGTTTTTTTTTTTTCCCCCTAAGCCGGGGTATAAAATGAATTCCAATCTCAGCAGAGGATTCGTCTTCCTCCTGGAGCGATGACTGGGATTGGTGAGTGACTCCTCCCCTCAATCCTGAGCTCTCCCTGTGTTTTTCCCTGGTTTTCTCTCATCTTCGGTGCCTGAGTTGGGTGGTTTGGGTTCCGTCTGGTTCCAGTTCTGTGCCACTTCCCGAGAGCACAGCCACGAACCTTCCTTTCTCCAGGAGGACTATTCCAGGAGCTCCGGACACCGTGGGTAGGGGGGAACCTCCTTTCGAATTTGGGGTGTGGGATGATCCTGGTTTTTCAGGAAACGCAGGCATGAGCTTGGAGTCTCCAGGGGCCATCCCGGAGGACACCTCCGTGCTCCAGTGCTTCCTCCACATCTTCCCAAAAAACACCTGATGGAAGGTGGAGATCCTTCCAAGGGCTGGTCCCAGGGTATTTGCTCTGACGGCCAAACAGGATCTCCGTGATCTCCCAGAGGGTCCGTGGGGTTTTTCCAACCCAACCGTGACGATTTTGTGATCAGGGCAGGTCAATCCAACCTTATCCCACTGTTCATGGAGCAGATTCTTCCGAAATACTGGAGCAGATTCTTCCGAAATATTTTTTACGGTGTCTGGATCAGCTCAAGGGGTTGTGGAAACACCTGCCTCAGGTGGTGGAGGATAAAGGCTCTGAGGTGGATCCCCAGCAGATCCACCCTGTGTCTGTCACGGATTTGGGGCAGTTTGGCAAAAAAAGCCCCAAAATTCCCGGGGATTTCCCAGCAGTGAGAATTACCCAAAGTGGTGTTTCCAAGGCTTTTTTTTTTTTTTTCCTGGAGTAAAATTGACAGCACCAGGGAGAAGGAAAAGAAAATGAAAGTTATTTTGCAGTTATTTCGGGGAACAGAAACCAAAATTAGGAAAACCCCACAGCAGGGGATGGGGGGGTGCGGTGTGTCTGCTCTGCCCAAATTTTCTTTCATTGTGAAAATGTTAAATAATGTTGTGCCTGTTCTGGTGGGAATGGTCATTTTGGATCTGTTTGCTGCACCCTGTGTGCGTCCCAAAGACACAGTGATTTCAAAGGAGAGAATTTTAAATTGGGAAGGATTTTTAAAAGGAGGCGATTTTAAATTGGAGGGGATTTTAAAGGAGAGAATTTTAAAGAAGGGAATTTTAGAGGAGGCCATTTTAAAACAGAGTGAAATTCTTTTCTTTGGAAGACTCTTCTTCAAAATTAAGAGGAAAATTTTAAATTCCGAATTTTTGAAGCAGAGAAATCCCATCGCTCTTCATCCCTCTAACCCGTCTATCTGTGGAATTTTATCTCTGTCTCTCCTTTCTGTGCAAGTCTCCGTCGGATCTGTCTGTCTGATCCGATCTCTTCCCTCCACCCTTCAAATAAAAACTCCCCGAATTACCCAGCTACGGGAAAGGGCACTTGGGACAACAAGGTGCCTCAATTCTTTGCCCGTGAGTGACACTAATTACTGTTCTTGGAGGCTTTGGAGCTTATTCTAAGGAGGTCAAAGTCATTTTGGGAACTCACCACAGCAGCTGCAGAAGCAGAAGGTGAATATGGAGAAATAAAAAAATCATTTCTGCCTTGACTTCTCTTTAAAGAAGTGAATCACCACCGCTGACACCCCTGGACATCTTCCACGGCAGACCCGCCGGTGCCAGGGCTTTCACAACCACCCCAGCTCCTCCTCAGGGCTTGGAAATCGCTGTCCTTGGAGTCACTTTTTGCCATCAGGAGCGACCTCGAGTGCCAAGGCCGTGTCATTCCCTTCTCTTTCTTCTTCCCTCCCCAGTCCTCTTCCAAATCCTCCTGCTCGCGGGTCTGCTGGGCGCCAGGCGCTTCCCGTGCTTTCCCGAGTATTGCCTCCACGACCGCGACTACGAGGAGCTGCTGGAGATCGCCCGGCACGGGCTGGAGCCCGCGGCTCGCCCGGCGCACGTGGTGGTGGTGGGCGCGGGGATCGGAGGGCTGACGGCGGCCAAGCTGCTCCGCGACGCCGGGCACACGGTGGGAATTCCGCGAGGCTCTCCCGAGTCTGTTTCCCTCCTCTGAAGGTCTTCGAGGATGGGGAGGGAGCAGGAAATGCAATGGGTCAGGAAGGGAAGGCGATTTGGCTCTGGTAATTTCACAAACGAGCCGTTTGCGTTCTGCCTCTAGGGCAGCAGGAATTGCAGCAATTTCCCAAACCATCCCAAGGTGCCCAAGTCTCAAAGAGATTTTCCAAGGTGTGGGGGGACAGATTGGTGCCTTTTTCAAAGCCCCGTTTGATCCTGAGCCACCACGAGAACCTTCTCACCAGCGTCGGTGTCCAAACGCCACCCAGAGTTGGGAAATGAGAAACTGCCCCACGGGCAGAGGGGGCTTGGCCAACAGAGATGAGTTTGGATCAACAGATGCTTCATTTGCCATCCAGAGGGGACTGTCCCAGCCGCTGGATGTTATTTTGGGAGCGTTTCACTCCAAATTTCCCAAAAGCTTCCGATCTCCAACAAATTTTTGTAGGTTACCGTTCTGGAAACGAGCGGCCGGGTCGGGGGGCGGATCCGGACGCACCGTCCCGAGGGCCAGGACTGGTACGTGGAGCTGGGACCCATGCGCCTGCCGGGCAAGCACAGGTGAGGGTGTGTGGTCAGGGGAGGGACCAGCCCAATTTGGGGAGCAGATTGTCCCCATCGCTCCCCCGGGGCTCGGCGTCCGTGCCGAGGGGACGGAATGCTTTGGGGACAGAGCTGGGGAGTTGGTTGGTGGCTCTTGGCATAATCGCTCTGCCCTTTTGTGGCTTCAAAGTCCCCGAGGGTGCAGAGGCTGGCGGAGAGAATTCAGGCAGACGAACCCAAAATGGCGAAAAAGGGGGAGTTTATTTACAAGAAAGGTTTTTTATATCCATTAATATTCTAGCAACTCTTGGTCAGCAGAGAATCCACCTCCTAAAGCCATTGGTCACAGCCAAATGACACCTAATACCAAACACAGAGATTAAGAAAGTAAAAGAACGCAGTTTATCTCCACTCTCCGTGAGAAGGAACAGAAAGAGTTCTAAAACAGTGCGACCACACCCTTTCTCCAGGCTCGTCCGCGAATTCATCCGCCAGTTCGACCTGAAGCTCAACCCCTTCATCCAGAGGGACGACAACACCTGGTACTTCCTGAAGGGCGCTCGGGTCAGGGCGGAGGAGGTGAACAGGAACCCTGACATCCTGAATTACACGGTGAAGCCATCGGAGAGGGGCAAGAGCGCCAGCCAGCTCTACCGAGAGGCGCTGGACAAGGTACGAGATTTCCTCCAATCCGTGGTGTCTCCTCGCCTGAACGATTAGCTGGGGAAGACTTGGCCATGAGTTGGGGAAGACTCGGCCATGAGTTGGGGAAGACGCAGCCATGAGTTGGGGAAGAGTTGGCCATGAGTTGGGGAAGAGTTGGCCATGAGTTGGGGAAGACTCGGCCATGAGTTGGGGAAGACTCGGCCATGAGTTGGGGAAGAGTTGGCCATGAGTTGGGGAAGATTTGGCCATGAGTTGGGGAAGAGTTGGCCATGAGTTGGGGAAGAGTTGGCCATGAGTTGGGGAAGACTCGGCCATGAACTGGGGAAGAGTCGGCCATGAGTTGGGGAAGAGTTGGCCATGAGTTGGGGAAGACTCGGCCACGAGCTGGGGGAGAACAGTGTCCTTTCGGAGTGAAATTATCCAGAATTGGATCCTAACACTGATCATAACACAAGAAATGCTTTGGGATGGGTCCACCGGGACTCGGAGGAGCAGAAAATGCCACGCCAAGGCACAGCTGCTGGAAACTTGACGTCCAGAAGCTCCAGGGGTTATCAAACTCTGAAATCCTGAGAGAATTTTGGGCGGCGCTTTGGGAAATGGATCTTTTTCCCGTGAAAATATCAATGTTCCTTCTGCAGGCTCTTAAGGAATTCCAGACGACGGACTGCAGGAAGTATCTGGCTCAACATGACTCCTTCTCCACCAAGGTGAGAGGCTGGGGCTTGAGGGTAAATTTAATCCCAACTGTTGATAGTTAACCTGCTCTCCCTGCTTTGAGAAGGGTTTGTGTCACTCTAGGTCTATCCTCTGTCACCTTTGGGATGCTTTTCCCCAATAAATAATCCATTCTACTTAAAAATGCTAAAAAAGGGACCAGGAGAGTTCTGACGGAGCCCTGACTAAGGTGACAACCTCGGGCTGTGTCTTTTCCTCCGGGATCTCCAGGAATATTTGATCAAGGTCGGGGGGCTGAGCCGAGGAGCCGTTGAGATGATCGGCGACGTGCTGAACGAGGACTCAGGCTTTTACCTCTCCTTCCTCGCCTCGCTCTGGGACTTCGACATCTTCTCCAACGAGAGGTGAGCGCTGTCCCTCCAGCACAGCTCTGATAAAGCAGATTCTGGGGAAATTCCCTAAAGCCGCAAATTTTGGGGGATTCCCTAATTCCACAAAATTGGGGGAAAATTCCTTAATTCCACAGAATTTGGAGGAAATTCCCTTATTCTGCGGATTTTGGGGGGGAATTCCCTAATTCCCCAAAATCGGGGGGGGAAGTTCCTTAGTCTCACAAAACTGGGGGGAAATTCCCTAATTTCCCACAGCAGGAAATGTCAGCAATTCCCAACGGGAACCACTCACGTCTCGGAGGGTTCTCCAGGCTCCGAGAAGAGAAGAGAAGAGCTCGGGTTTTTACACTCCCTAAACCTCCCTTCCAGCTTCGACGAAATCACCGGAGGGTTTGACCAGCTGCCCAGAGCCTTCCACAAGGCGCTGCCCAACGCCGTGCGGTTCAACTGCACCGTGGAGAAGATCATGACCAAGGGCGGCAAGGTCCGAGTGTTCTACCGCGCTCCGGACACGCTGGCGCCGACCGTGGTCACCGCGGATTACGTCCTCGTCACCTCCAGCGCCAAAGCCACCAGGCACATCCAATTCTTGCCGCCGCTGTCCCCCGCCAAGGCCCACGCCCTGCGCTCCGTCCACTACGCGAGCTCTTCCAAAATCATCCTGGCGTGCTCCGAGAAGTTCTGGGAGAAGGACGGGATCCGCGGAGGGTTCTCCATCACCGACCGCCCCTCGCGCTTCATCTACTACCCCAGCCACAACTTCTCCAGCGGCGTGGGCGTCATCCTGGCCTCCTACACCTGGAACAGCGACGCCGAGTTCTTCCTGCCCCTCACGGACGAGAAGTGCGTGGATGTGGTGCTCCAAGACCTCGCTGACATCCACCAGGTGAGCAAGGACTACCTGGAGTACACCTGCGACCAGCACGTGGTCCAGAAGTGGCAGCTGGACCCACACTCCCTGGGGGCTTTCGCTGCCTTCACGCCGTACCAGTTCGTGGATTTCTCGCAGGCCCTGTTCTCTCACGAGGGCCGGGTCCACTTTGCCGGGGAGCACGCGGCCCAGCCCCACGCCTGGATCGACACGGCCATGAAATCGGCCATCAGGGCCGCCAGCAACATCCACCACGACAGCGGCGAAGCGCCGGCGTCGGACGGGGAGTGGCTTGGGAGGCTCGCGCAGAGGGAAGAGCTCTGAGCCTGCCCCCGGCCGGCTCTCGGTGGTGTGGATCTGGTTCTTTGCGAGAAAAGTCAGGAGAATTAATTGGCAGCGAAGGTGTTAAAGAATTGGGTGTCTTCAGGCAGGACCGACTGGTTAAACATGTCGTGGGGAGAGGAGGGAGCACCGAAATAGTAAAATCAGAGTTATAAACACTTAATGGGGGTGGGAGGGAGCACGAAAAAAGTGCAAACAATGGTGCATCCCGACATTGCACATGGTCCTCACCCAAAATCAAATCTCCCTGAGGTACACATCGTATTTTTCCATTTCCCTGCATTATCCATCAAGTACACCCTGGTCCCTGAGCAAAAACAGCCCCACGGGTAGGTTTCTCTTTACACGAGGCAGTGGGTTCCGGGACTCTGCTGTTCCCCTCGTCTGCTGCCGTAATTCCCATTTTATTTGCGTGCACGGCACTTCACGGAATGACTAAGGCGGAATAAGGACGGATATTTCTGCGTTCCTTGTGTCTGAGGGCAGTGTCACCTCATATAAATGGCGTCACCACACTCCAGCCCTTTGGAAAGTCATTTCCCTCGATTCCCTTGCCCCAGAATGGGAGAAAGAACCTGATTTTTCCTCGTCATCCTCTCCTTTGAGTGGTCCAACATGATTAATTAATTAATCCATCCTAATTCCTGGTTAGTAATTAACCAGTCCCCATGGCACCAGGCAAGATGTGATCCCCTAAAGCGTAGCCAATGCCAAGTTGATTTATTTAAAATAAATCGTCCTGAATCTTCAAAGCAAACCCAAGGTTTTGCTGGAGGTTCTCTTCTCACCAGTAATTCTCCTAAATTCTGTAGCCTTGGAAACTCCATCTGTGCTGAAGGTGGGATTTTTTTTTTTTTTTCCCACATTATTGGCAGGATAACGACAAATGTCCGAAGGAAACCCCAGCCTGGTTGCTGAGAGCGCCACGCTGACCTTCGCTGCGGTTCACGGAGCTGCTTGACCTGTAATTCATCCTGATTCCCATAAAATTCCAAACCTGCCTCTCCACGTAGCTGGAGGAGGGCAGCTCTGTGTTCACCGCCAGCCCAAAATTTGAGGTTCAGCTCCCACTGGAGGCAGCACGGATGGGATCGGGGAGGCCGTCACACCTGTCAGAGAGGGAGATTTATTCCCATTTACATCAATTAAATCCAGATAATCATTAATTAAGTGCACAGTGATCACATTATGGGCTTGGCCAGGCTCTTTGCCGTGAGCTCTAAGCACTCGTGGGAGGCCCAACCCCAGAAATCAAAAATCAAAGTTAATTGTTATTGTTATCCCTCATTCCTTCCTGCTCCATAAGGAACATCCCTTATGGATCGCGGGGCTGCTCTCTGGACACGACACACGCCCACAGGTGAAGCTCAAGTCAGGGCAGGTGGAGTTGCATCACAGCAGGAAATTAATCCAAAAAACCACGAGCCAAACTCCACGTGCAGCACCCGCTGAAAATCAGAGTTCAAAAGGTGAAACGTGGGGAAAGAGAAACCAGAGAGGTTTTCGCTGCTTAGTTCGTGAACTCCCTGGAATTTGGGTTGGCAACCTGCGGCTCATCCCTGTCGCTAAGGGCTGCGGGGAGGGGAAGGAAAAAAAGGAATTTTTTCAGCTCGGCCGCGTCCCTGGGTGGGCTCGAACCACCAACCTTTCGGTTAACAGCCGAACGCGCTGACCGATTGCGCCACAGAGACCTGGGGGAGACAGCGAAAATCCAGAAAAGTGGCATAAAAGCGAAATTTTGCCGAATTAGGTCGGTGGGGATGAGGATGGAGATTGAAAATGGGATTGGGAGGGTGATGGAGATGGCGTGGGGTTTATAGATGAAGATTAGGGACGGGAAATGAGGATGAGGATGGGATGGGATGGGAAATGAACCGAACCCCCCCGAGACCGACACCCTGCACTCGGAAAAACATCCTGGGAAAACCTCCCGGGGAAAACCTCCGGGAGAAACCTCCCGGGAAAAACCTCCGGGAAAAACCTCCCGGGAAAAACCTCCGGGAAAAACCTCCGGGAAAACCTCCGGGAAAACCTCCCGGGAAAAGTCTCCGGGAGAAACCTCCCGGGAAAAACCTCCCGGAAAAACCTCCGGGAGAAACCTCCGGGAAAACCTCCGGGAGAAACGTCCCGGGAAAAACCTCCGGGAGAAACCTCCGGGAGAAACCTCCGGGAGAAACGTCCCGGGAAAAACCTCCGGGAGAAACCTCCGGAAAAACCTCCGGGAAAAGCCTCCGGGAGAAACCTCCGGGAGAAACCTCCCGGGAGAAACCTCCGGGAGAAACCTCCGGGAGAAACGTCCCGGGAGAAACCTCCGGGAGAAACCTCCGGGAGAAACCTCCGGGAGAAACCTCCCGGGAGAAACCTCCGGGAGAAACCTCCGGGAGAAACCTCCGGGAGAAACCTCCGGGAAAACCTCCGGGAGAAACCTCCGGGAAAACCTCCGGGAAAAACCTCCGGGAGAAACCTCCGGGAGAAACCTCCGGGAGAAACCTGCGGGCAGCGCCAGGAGCGTCCCACAGCGAACACTCACCCCCGGCTCGGGCGTTCGCGGAGGTTTTGGGAGGATCGAGACCCCGGGGCTCCTCTGCAGCCGCGCCGGGGCCGCGGAGCCCGAGCGGATCCCATGGAAGGATGGACGGAAAACGCCAGCTCTATTTAGGGAAACATTTAGGATCTCTGCCGCCGATCCCTGAGCGGGTCCGGGGCTCGGGGATTCCATCCGAGACAGAGCTGGGACTGCAGCCATGCGTTATTTCCAGCCGCGGGATAAAATAGCCGCGCGTTTCGGGCAGGACTCGGCGGCTGCCGCGGGAATGGCTTAGCCCCGAGCGGCAAAAATAGTCCCGGGGCTCATCAGCAGCTCCTCCAGGGCTTTCCATGGGCTGCGAAATCCAAAAAAACACCTTCCCGAGGGCTGTTTTTGGTCAATCTGCTCTGATTTTGGGCTTTGAAGCCGCGGGTGGCTCCCAGCGCGGAGCGACGGCGGCTCCTGCGCTGAGAATTCCTTCGGAAAGAGGATTTTCTTTAATTTTATCTCTGTTATTGTCGATTTCCCCCCAGTTCCTGCCTGCTGAATTCCCAAATTCGGGCCGAGCCCCCAAGTGCTGCGAGGGGAGGTGACAATCCCGGAGGGATCATCCCCAACAGGGACAGGGACAGGGCTGGAGGCTGACGGTGGCACCTGCCAGGCCAGCACAGCCCCAAAATCCCCGAGATTTTCCCTCGAACCGTCTGGAAAAAGGAACCCGAGCTGCAAACGTGGGAGTTCCGCAGGGTTTATTATGGGGGAGGGTCCCGCGGTCACCCCCCGGGGGGACACGGGACAGAGTCCAGGCTTCACCGGCGGCAGGGGACGAGCAGGGAGGGATGGAGAGAAATTCGGGAGGAATTCGGGAAGGATTCGGGAGGGATGGAGAGAAATTCGGGAAGGATTCGGGAGGGATTCGGGAGGGATTCGGGAAGGATTCGGGAAGGATTCAGGAAGGATTCGGGAAAGATTCGGGAGGGATTCGGGAAGAATTCGGGAAAGATTCGGGAGGGATTCGGGAGGGATTCGGGAAGGATTCGGGAAGAATTCGGGAAGGATTCGGGAAGGATTCGGGAAGGGTTTGGGAAAGATTCGGGAAAGATTCGGGAAGGATTTGGGAAGGATTCGGGAAGGATTCGGGAGGGAATCGGGAGGGATTCGGGAAAGATTCGGGAAGGATTCGGGAAGAATTCGGGAAAGATTCGGGAAGGATTCGGGAGGAATTCGGGAAGGATTCGGGAAGGATTCGGGAAGGATTCGGGAAGGATTCCGGAGGGATTTGGGAGGGATTCGGGAGGGATTCGGGAAGGATTCGGGAGGGATTCAGGAAGGATTCGGGAGGGATTCGGGAAAGATTTGGGAGGGATTTGGGAAGGATTCGGGAAGGATTCGGGAGGGATTCGGGAAGGATTCGGGAAAGATTCGGGAGGGATTCGGGAGGGATTCGGGAAGGATTCAGGAAGGGTTCAGGAAGGATTCGGGAAGGATTCGGGAGGGATTCGGGAAGGATTCGGGAAGGGTTTGGGAAGGATTCGGGAAGGGTTCGGGAAGGGTTCGGGAAGGGTTTGGGAAAGATTCGGGAAAGATTCGGGAAGGATTTGGGAAGGATTCGGGAAGGATTCGGGAGGGATTCGGGAGGGATTCGGGAAAGATTCGGGAGGGATTCGGGAAAGATTCGGGAAAGATTCGGGAAGGGTTCGGGAGGGATTCGGGAAAGATTCGGGAAGGATTCGGGAAGGATTCGGGAGGGATTCGGGAAGGATTTGGGAGGGATTCGGGAAGGATTCGGGAAGGGTTTGGGAAGGATTCGGGAAGGATTCGGGAAGGATTCGGGAGGGATTCGGGAGGGATTCGGGAAGGATTCGGGAGGGATTCGGGAGGGATTCGGGAAGGATTCGGGAGGGATTCGGGAGGGATTCGGGAAGGGTTCGGGAAGGATTCGGGAGGGATTCGGGAGGGATTCGGGAAGGGTTCGGGAAGGATTCGGGAGGGATTCGGGAAGGATTCGGGAAGGATTCAGGAAGGATTCGGGAAGGATTCGGGAAGGATTCGGGAGGGATTCGGGAGGGATTCGGGAAGGATTTGGGAAGGATTCGGGAAGGATTCGGGAGGGATTCGGGAAGGATTCAGGAAGGATTTGGGATCGCAGAATTCATCCTCACTGTCCCCGATCCCACCTGCGCTCAGCTCAACCCTCCCCAGATCCATTTTGGAGCTCCCAGTTCCTCACTGGGACCCTCCTGGCGCTGTCACGTTCAGGCTCTGGAATTCCTGTCATGGCCTCGGCTCTTCCCAAGAGCGTTCCCGAGGAATTCCTGTCCCAGTTTGTGTCCTCCCCAGCAACATTCCTGCCCCAGTCCCTCCTTTCCAGAAAACTCCCATCCCAGTCCATCCCAGTACATTCCCCAGTCCTCCCAGGACATTCCCATCCCAGTCCATCCCAGTACATTCCCATCCCAGTCCATCCCAGTACATTCCCATCCCAGTCCATCCCAGTACATTCCCCAGTCCTTCCCAGTACATTCCCCAGCCCTTCCCAGGACATTCCCCAGTCCTTCCCAGTACATTCCCATCCCAGTCCTTCCCAGTACATTCCCCAGTCCTCCCAGAACATTTCCCAGTCCTTCCCAGAACATTCCCCAGTCCTCCCCAGCAACATTCCCATCCCAGTCCCTCCTTTCCAGAAAATTCCCATCCCAGTCCTTCCCAGTACATTCCCCAGTCCTCCCAGTACATTCCCATCCCAGTCCATCCCAGTACATTCCCCAGTCCATCCCAGTACATTCCCCAGTCCATCCCAGTACATTCCCCAGTCCTCCCAGAACATTCCCCAGTCCTCCCAGTACATTCCCCAGTCTTTCCCAGAACATTTTCCAGTCCTTCCCAGAACATTCCCCAGTCCTCCCAGAACATTTTCCAGTCCTTCCCAGAACATTCCCCAGTCCTCCCCAGCAACATTCCCATCCCAGTCCATCCCAGTACATTCCCATCCCAGTCCATCCCAGTACATTCCCATCCCAGTCCCTCCTTTCCAGAAAATTCCCATCCCAGTCCTTCCCAGTACATTCCCCAGTCCTTCCCAGTACATTCCCCATTCCTTCCCAGTACATTCCCCAGTCCATCCCAGGACATTCCCCAGTCCTTCCCAGTACATTCCCCAGTCCTTCCCAGTACATTCCCATCCCAGTCCCTCCTGCCGCCCTCGGTGCCATCGCTGTCCGGACAGAGGACACCCTCCTGTCCCTCCAAGCGCCTGCTCCTCCCTGGGCAGAATTCCCGGAATTTCGGGGTGAGGGAGAGGGAGCCCAGCTCCCCCAGGAGCAGAACCACCGCCCAGGAGGTGCTCCCGGCTCGGGAATTCCGTGAAATCGCTGGAGGATGGAAATCTCCCCAGTTCCAGCCAGAACCATGGCTGGGCACTCCAGTGACAGATTCCAGTGCCACTGGAGGGAATTCCAGCGTCACTGGAGGAGTTTCGGTGTCACTGGAGGGAATTCCAACGTCACTGGAGGCAATTCCGGTGTCACTGGAGGGAATTTTGGTGTCACTGGATGATGGAAATCTCCCCCAGCTCCATTCCCAAGTGGGGCTGGACACTCCAGTGAAGGATCCTGGTGTCACTGCAGGGAATTTTGGTGTCACTGGAGGGAATTCCAGCGTCACTGGATGATGGAAATCATCCAGAACCAGTGCTGGACACTCCAGTGACAGATTCCAGCGTCACTGGAGGGAATTCCAGTGTCACCGGAGGTATTTTGGTGTCACTGGAGGCAATTTCTGTGTCACTGGAGGCAATTTCGGTGTCACTGGAGGTATTTCAGTGACACTGGAGAGAATTTCGGTGTCACCGGAGGTATTTCGGCGTCACTGGAGGCAATTTTGATGTCACTGGAGGTATTTCGGCGTCACTGGAGGGAATTCCAGCGTCACTGGAGGCAATTTTGGTGTCACCGGAGGTATTTTGGCGTCACTGGAGGCTATTCCAGTGTCACTGGAGGTATTTCGGTGTCACTGGAGGTATTTCAGTGACACTGGAGAGAATTTTGGTGTCACTGGAGGTATTTCGGTGTCACCGAGGGCATTTCAGTGTCACTGGAGATATTCCGGTGTCACCGGAGCTATTCCGGCGTCACTGCACGATGGCGATCTCGCCCAGCTCCAGCCAGAACCATGGCCGGACACTCCAGTGACAGATCCCGGGGTCACCGGCGGTATTCCGGCGTCACTGCACGATGGCGATCTCGCCCAGCTCCAGCCAGAACCATGGCCAGACACTCCAGTGACAGATCCCGGGGTCACTGGAGCTATTCCGGCGTCACTGGACGATGGCGATCTCGCCCAGCTCCAGCCAGAACCATGGCCGCAGGCGCTCCCCGGCGAAGGCGGCGGCCGGGAAGGCGAAGAGCGGCGTGGGGCTGCGGCTGTCGCCGTCGAAGAAGGCCACGCGGCCGCCGTCGCAGTCCAGGGCCACGCGCAGGCGGCGCGGCACGCGGGGCAGGCGCAGCGGCGTCGGGGGGCTGGTGAGGGCGCGGGCCAGGCCCCCCCAGCGCTGCAGGGCCCAGACGCCGTGCGCGGGCGCGAAGGGCGCGGCGGGGCCGTGCCGCGGCACCGACTCGCGGCTCACGCCCACGGCGCAGAACGGCGCCGCGCCCACGGCCACGGTCCAGGTGTGGCGGCCGGCGGTGAAGGTCGGCGTCCCCAGGGCGCAGGGCGCGGCCGAGAAGCGCTCGGGGGCCGCCGGGGGCTCGGCGCCGCCGTGGGCCCAGCGAGCGCCAAGGCCGTCCGGGGACAGCAGCAGGCGAGGGTGGGACGTGAGAGGGTCCAGGGTGACCCGGGCTGGGGGGATGGGAATGGGAAATGGGGAAAATTGGGGAAAAATGGGGAAAATGGGGGAAAGAGGGGGGGGGAAGGGTGGGGCGGAAAATGGGGGAAATTGGGAGGAAAATGGGGGAAAATGGGGGAAATTGGGGAAAAATGGGGAAAATGGGGGGGAAAGGGTGGGGGGAAATGGGGGAAATTGGGGAAAAATGGGGGAAATTAGGGAAAAAGGGGGGTAATGGGGGGGGGAATTAGAGGGGGAAATGGGGGAAATTAGGGAAAAATGGGGGAAAATGGGGAAAATTAGGGGGGAAAATGGGGGAAATTAGGGGAAATGGGGGAAAATGGGGAAAATTAGGGGGGAAAATGGGGAAAATTGGGGGGGAAAATTAGGGGGAAAAATGGGGAAAATTAGGGAAAAAGGGGGAAAATGGGGGGGGAAATTAGGGGGGAAAATGGGGGAAATTAGGGAAAAAGGGGGGAAAATGGGGGGGAAATTAGGGGGGAAAATGGGGGAAATTAGGGAAAAAGGGGGAAAAAAGGGGGGGGGAAGGGTGGGGGGAAAATGGGGGAAATTAGGGAAAAATGGGGGAAAATTAGGGGGGAAAATTAGGGGGGAAATGGGGGAAAAATGGGGAAAAATGGGGAAAAAGGGGGGAAAATTAGGGGGAAAAACGGGGGAAATTAGGGAAAAAGGGGGGAAAGGGTGGGGGGAAAATGAGGAAAATTAGGGAAAAAGGGGGGGAAAGAGGGGGGAAAATTAGGGGGGAAAATGGGGGAAATTAGGGAAAAATGAGGGGAAAAGGGGGGGGAAAGGGTGGGGGGAAAATGGGGGGAATTAGGGAAAAATGGGGGAAAAGGGGGGAAAATTAGGAGGGAAAATGGGGGGGGAAGGGTGGGGGGAAAATAGGGAAAATTAGGGAAAAAAGGGGAAAATGGGAGGGAAAATTAGGGGGGGAAATGGGGGAAATTAGGGAAAAAGGGGGGAAAGGGGGAAAAATTAGGGGGGAAATGGGGGGGAAGGGTGGGGGGAAAATGGGGGAAATTGGGGAAAAAGGGGGGAAAAAGGGGGGGGAAATGGGGGAAATTAGGGAAAAAGGGGGAAATGGGGGGAAATTAGGGAGGAAAATAAAACAGGAAAGGGGGGGAAAATGAAGGGGAAAAATGGGGGGGGAGAGGAGAAAAAGGGGAAAAGGGCGGAAAATTGGGGGGAAAAAGGGTGGGGAGAAAGGGCAGGGAAAATAAGGCCGAAAAGGGCGGAAAATGAGGGGAAAATGAGGTAAAAAGGGGGGCAAATTAGGGAGAAAAAGGGGGGAAATTAGGGGAAAAATGAGCAGGAAAATGGGGGGCACAGAGGGGGGAGAATGGGGGGAAATGAGTGGGAAAATGAGGGAGAAAATGAGGGGAAAATTAGGGAGAAAAAGGGGGGAAAAGGAGGAGAAAAGGAATAAAAAAGGTGAAATCAGCAAAGCTCTGATCTCTGCCCTCTCCCAAGGAACTCACCAACTTTCTCTTCGTCTTTCCCTAGAGCCACACAATTAACGAAGGAATTAATTAATTTGGCCCCCAGCGGAGCCGGGGGGTCGGGGAGGGAGGGAAATCACTCACGGTGCTCCTCGAGACACCACCCTGCCGGGAGAGCAGAAAATCAGCGAAAAACGGGAAAAAAGAGAAAAAAATGATTAAAAAAGTGAAATGGAATGGTGAAATAAAAATGGAAATGGTAAAATAAAATATAACAACAAAACAAAATAAAATAAAATAAAATAAAAGGAGAAAAAATGGAATAAAAAAGTGAAATAGAATGGGAATGGTGAAATAAAAATGGAAATGGTAAAATAAAATACAACAAAAAAACAAAATAAAATAAAACAGTAGAGCAACATAAAACAGGGTAAAACAAAATGTAAAAATAAAATAAAATAAAACAGAACAGAACAGAATAAAATAAAATAAAATAAAATAAAATAAAATAAAATAAAATAAAATAAAATAAAATAAAATAATGAAATAAAATAAAATAAAATAAAATAATAAAATAATAACATAACATAACATAAAGTAAAATAAAATAGAAAAAATAATAAAATAGATCAAAATAGAATCAAAGCAGCCCCAGGACGGGACACTCACAGATCCTTATTCGGGATTCCTCTGAAAGGAGAGAATTAACAAAATTAATTAATTAACAAAATTAAATAATTAACAAAATTGAATTAAATAAACTAACAAAATTAGCAGAATTGATTTTCTCTGAAAGGAGAAAGTTCACACGAATTAACAAAGAAATTAAGGGTAAAAGTGGCTGTTTAAGTAATTAATTAATTAAGGCAATTAACGGAACAAGAGCCTCCCCAGCACTCACCGAGCTCCGCGCTCAGCTCGGCTGCAATCAGAAAATCAGAATTTCCGTGAGGATCCCGCGGGGAGTCACAGAAATGCAGAAATTCACATTTTTGGGAGGAAAGGACACTCACCGATTTGTTTGTCTCGCTGTTCTGTGGAAAATCAGAAAAAATTCAAAATAACGTTACACGGACTATTTAAAATATTATCAAAAATCAAACATAAATAAAATAATATTTAAATAACAAAATCCACGATAATGTCACATTTACAGCGTTTAAAATATTATCAAAAATCGAATAGAAATAAAATAATATTTAAATACATAAATATATTAATCAAAGTATGTGACATTCAACAGATAAAATACAATATCGAAATAATAAGTAAATAGTAAAATAATATAATAAATAATATTTATTGTATAAGATAATAGAATAAATAATAAATAATAAATAATAATGAATAATAAAGAAATAATAATAAACAATAAATAATAAAATCTATTAGTACAAAAACAATATTTAAATATAAACCACGTAAATTGCACATTGAACAGAAAATAAAGAACATATGAATAAAATGCATTAATGTAAAAATGCATATTTAAATATATAAAACATTTTAATAAATAGAATATTTTAATAGAGAGTCTTTTTGGATATAAAATATATTAAAACACTCTGCAGAAAATACACCGAGAGCTCAGGAAAATTTGGAAAATATAAATATAAATAAATGATATTAATTTAGTAAAACAGATAACAGAATTGACAGGTTTTAGAAATCTGTTCTGATTTATAAATGTTATGTTTATTTTGTTATTTTTTCCCGAATTTCCCTCACCGAGCGCCTCCGCCAGCTCCGCTGGGACAGGAAAAACCCAAAACTCCTCAGTGTCAAGGGCTCGAGATCAGAGTTTACCCAAATCGCCCAAATTTCGGGGTGGGGGAGGGGCACACGCACCGAGCCTGGCGTCGCGGTCTCCTGGGAGGGAGAGAAAAAAAAGAGAAAAAATCCAAATTATCCCAGAAAAATCTCCTCTGCCTCCCCAGGGAGGAAATCTGGGGGTGGAGACAAGAACAAAACCTTTATTTTAAATGAAAATCCCAAATTTTAAATTAAAATCTCAAATTTTAAATGAAAATCCCAAATTTTAAATGAAAATCCCAGATTTTAAATGAAAATCTCAAATTTTAAATGAAAATCCCAAATTTTAAATGAAAATCCCAGATTTTAAATGAAAATCTCAAATTTTAAATGAAAATCTCAAATTTTAAATGAAAACCCCAGATTTTAAATCAAAATCCTTCAACTTTCAATCAAAATCTCCGATTTTAATTCCAAAACCTCCGATTTTAATTCCAAAATCTCTGATTTTCAATCCAAAATTCCTAATTTTCAGCCAAAGCCCCCCCAATTTCAAATAAACTCCTTTCCGTTTCACATCAAAATCCCAAAATTTTAAATCAAAATCCTCAACTTTTGATCAAAATCTCCGATTTTAATTCCAAAACCTCCGATTTTAATTCCAAAATCTCCGATTTTCAATCAAAAAATTCCTAATTTTCGGCCAAAGCCTCCCGATTCCAAATCAACTCCTTTCCGTTTCACACCAAAATCCCGAAATTTTCAATTTTAAAATATTTATAAAATAAAAAATTCTAAAAATTTCACCCAAATCCCTGGGATTGGGGAGAATTTGGTTGAATTTGGGTGAATTTGGGAATTGTGGACTCACCCAGCAGCGCCCTGAGCTCCTCTGTGAAAGCAAAGGAAAATTGAATTAATTTTGGAGATTTTTCTCTCAATCTCTGCCTGGAAATTGGAATTGAACTCACCAAGGTTTGTGTCGACTTCCCCTGGAAACGCGGAAGGAAAACAAAGTTAAAATAATTTAAAATAATTTAAAATAATTTAAAATAATTTAAAATAATTTAAAATTATCGGATGGGTTTTGGGACATGATAATGATGGTGATGATGACGATTATTATTATCTTTAAGATTAATTATTATTATTATCTTTAAGATTAATTATTATTATCTTTAAGATTAATTTCTGGCCACGAAGGGAACTTGGAAAATGCTCCAAAAAGGTTTTTTTTTAAGGATTAAAAAGGAAAATTCAACAATTCCGTACCAGGATCTTCTGTGACTTCACCTGGAAAGAGGAAAAAGGAATTTTTATTGAGATTTGGTGATTCCCAGAGTCTCCTCCTCCCTCCTCCACCAAACACCCAAATTCCTCCGTTTTGCCCTCAAAATTGGGGAGAAAAATCAACTTCTGGCCGTGCCAGAAAATCCTGGGATTTGGGAGTTTCCACCAGGGAATTCTGCAATTTATTCCAAAATTCTGCCAATTTATTCCATAATAATTCTGTAATTTATTCCATAATAATTCTGCAATTTATTCCAAAATTCTGCCAATTTATTCCAAAATTCTGCAATTTATTCCATGGAGGAAACAGCCTAAATTCGGCAGGAAAATGAGGGAAAAAAGCGCAGATTTGGGGCTGGAGAAGAGAAAGACTCACCTGAGCCTCCAAGTTCTGCTCCTTCCTCTTCCTCCTCTTCCTCCTCTTCCTCCTCCTCTTCCTCTTTTTCTCTTCTTCCTCCTCCTCCTCCTCCTCCTCCTCCTCCAGCTCTTCTTCCATTTCCTCGGGGAGTTCATCTGAAAAGAAAATTCCATTTTTTTTTTTTTTTTAAACACAATTTAATTAATTTTCAGATTTTTTTTGGGCCAAAATTCTGAAAAATCTGGGCAGCAGAGACCTCAGAATGCCCAAATTTCCAGGAATTTGTCCCAAAATCCAACGGCACTTACTGATAACAGAGTCCTGCTCTCCTGAAAATGGAGAAAAAATAAGATTAAAAATGAGGAAAAACCTGATTTTTTAAAATTTTAGGGTCAGGGAAATTTAAAAAAAAAAAATTGGTACATCCCCCACCCCTAACTCCAAAAATTTTTATTTTGATTTTTTAATTCAGGATATTTGTGAGGGGAGAACTCCAAATTTAGGTGAATTTGTGTTTTGGAAATTGAGGATTTGTGACCCAAAAATCAGAGTTTGGGCGCGAAAAAAAAATTTAGGGCTCAGAAATCGGGGATTGACACCCAAAAATTGTTTTTTTTAAAATTACTGAGTAAATCAGACGAATTTTGGTGAAGAATTCCCAAATTCCGAGACTTACGCGCGGCCGAGTCCTTCTCCTCTGCACAGAAAAATGGAAATTATTTTATCAATAATTGACCCAAAATTTCCCAATTTTCCACATTAAAAAATGGAAATTATATTTCCACATTATTAATAATTGTGACCCAAAATTTCCCATTTCTGCACATTATAAATAATTTTTTACTATTATTCCATTTTTTGCATTTTCCCTCCGTACTTTCCCCCAAATCTCCTCTCAATTATAATTTCTCTGCACATTAATTAATTAATTAATTGACACTCACCCAGCAGCTCCTTCAGGTGCCCTGGGGGGAGCAGAGAGAAATGAATTAAAATAATTAAATTCAATAATTAAAATAATTAATTAAAATAACAACAACACCAAGTTTATTGATAGAATTCAAGGTGTGAATTGTTTCAGTCGTTGTGGATGAATAAAAATAAAAATAAAAATAAAAATAAAAATAAAAATAAAAATAAAAATAAAAATAAAAATAAAAATAAAAATAAAAATAAATTGGTTTTGTTGTTATAGAAATGTAATAATGCATTGTTTGTATTTATAGAATATAAATATAAATATAAATATAAATATAAATATAAATATAAATATAAATATAAATATAAATATAAATATAAATATAAATATGAATATAAATATGAATATAAATATAAATACAAATCTTTGACTTACTGATCTCAGCTTCATTTTCCCCTATAAGAAAAAAAAATTGAAATAAATAATTACTCAACAACGTCTGAAATCGAAATATTCTTTAAAAAATCCAAAGATTCTAATTGAATTAAATTTAACTATTGACGAATACATAACCATAAAGAATTACTAAAAAAATTCTAGAAAATGATTTTCTTTGTGGTTTCTTCCCTAAAAATCCCCAGAGTACTCACGGATCCGCGCATCCCGGGCCTCTGAATGAGAAAAATAGGAAAATTTGTTATTATTGTGAGCCAAAATAGGAAAATTTGTTATTATTCTGAATATTAACAGTGATATTTATATCTCATTAACACATTAATTAATCCGAATTTATTTTAGCTTTTGCGCTGCACCTCCGAACCAAAGAAAATCCAAATTTCCCCCTCAAACCCATCAGATTTTCATGGAAATTGCCCCAAAAAAGGAAGGAAAATTCCTCACCGAGCTCGGCCTCGTGCTGCTCTGGGAAGGAGAAAAAAGGAAAATTGGAATTTGTGAATTTGTTCAGAATGGAGTGGAATTGTCAATTAATTATTCTGTAATTATTAAAGAAATTAACAATTCAGGCACTCACGGAGCTTTTTATTGAAGATCTCTGGGAGAAAAAAATGAGAGAATTGATTAAAAATAAAAACGAAAATAAAAATAAAAATGAAAATAAAAATAAAAATAATAGAAATAAAAATAAGAATAAAAATGAAAATAAAAATAAAAATAGAAATAGAAATAAAAATAAAAATATAATAACAAGAATAATAACAATAATAACAATAATAACATAACAATAACAATAACAATAACAATAGTCCCCAGTGCCAATATTTTCCCAATTAATAATAATAATAATAATAATAATAATAATAATAATAATAATCCTCAGTGCCAATTTTTTCCCAATTTCCACCCAAAACGAACATCAATTAGACCAACTCACCGACATCGGCCGTGAGCTCTCCTGAAAAACAGAAAAATTGAATTTTGAACCAAATCTTCACTTTCCCTGCAGCCCCGGGGAGGAGAATTTGGGAATTTCCTCCCAAAATTCCCCTGGGATTTCCTTGGGGCAGAAATCACCCCAAACTCACCGATCCTGGTGTGCTGCTTGCCTGGGGGCAGAGGTCTTTGTTAATTAATTCGGCGAATTAACGAGCGCCGCGGCTAACGAGGGCGGGCAGGACTCACCGAGCTCCACCGTGAAGATCCCTGGAGGCAGAGATTCGTTAATTACAGAACTTCTCATTAATCAGAATTGATTAACTTTCAATTCATTAACTTCTGATTCATTAACTTTCAATTCATTAACCTTTGATTCATTAACTTCTGATTCATTCACTTTTAATTAAATTAACTTCTAATTCATTCCCGGGTTTTTCCCTCTGCTCTTTTTCCCTTTTTCCCCCAAATTCGGGCTCAGCCCTGCACCCCAAAATTCTTCAGAATTAGAGAATTTCCCCCAAAATTTTGGGGAATTTGGGAATTTCCCTCAAATTCTGAGGAATTAAGGAATTTTCCCCCAAATTTTGTGGAATTCGGCAATTTCCCCAAAATTCTGTGGATTCAGGGAATTTCCCCCCAAATTCTGCGGAATTAGGGAATTTTCCCCCAAATTCTGTGGAATTAGGGAATTTCCCCAAAATTTGCAGATTTAGGGAATTTCCCCAAAATTTGCAGATTTAGGGAATTTCCCCAAAATTTGCAGATTTAGGGAATTTTCCCCCAAATTCTGAGGAATTAGGGAATTCTCCAAAATTTGCAGATTTAGGGAATTTCCCCCAAAAAGTGTGGAATTCTGGAATTCCTGCGTTCGCGGGCGCAGCGGAACTCACGGATCGTCGAGTCGCACTTGGCTGAGGGAAAAGAATCAAAATTAGAAGAATTCTGCGATAAAATTAATTCACTGATCGATTAAAATTAAATCAAAAATCAGGAGCAAAAATCAGAATTAAAAATTGGAGAACTAAGACTGAAATGGAAATTAGAATTAGAGCTAAAATGACAATTAAAAAATCGAAATTTGAAAAGAAAACTTAAAATTCGAACTGAAATCGAAATTCAAACTGAAATCGAAATTCAAACTGAAATCGAAATTCAAACTGAAATCGAAATTCAAACTGAAATTGAAATTCAAACTGAAATCGAAATTCAAACTGAAATTGAAATTCAAACTGAAATTCGAATTCAAACTGAAATCAAAATTCAAACTGAAATCGAAATTCGAACTGAACTGAAATTAAAATTCAAACTGAAATTCAAACTCAAACTGAACTGAAATTAAAATTCAAACTGAAATTAAAATTGGAATCAGCACTAACACTAAAACCACAATTAAAATGGAAAAAGATAAATGAACATTTAAAGTCCAAATGACAATTCAAATTAAAAATAAAATCAAAAACAATAAAGTTTGTGTTGTGGCTCCTTCCCCATCACTCACCGAGCTCTGCTCGGAGCTTCCCTGAAAACAGAAAATAAAAGAAATAAATTCTAATTACAGAAAATAAAATAAATAAATTCTAATTACAGAAAATAAAAGAAATAAATTCTCAATTCTAATTCTAAATTCTATTCTAATTTGATAAAATCGAACCCAACTGTGAGTGAAATAAAATCACCAATGTGATCAATTTTGGTCATTAGGATAATCAATTCCAATCACTACTGTAATCCATTTTTACAATAAATACAAACTAGGAATAAATAAAAATTAAATTTCATGTGCAGAAATAATAAATCCTAACAATCGCAAGGTCAAAATATGGTCGAGATAACCAAAATAATAATTATTAAATTGCCGTTAATTACATTCGTATTTGGCATCGATGTATTTTAGGGATTTAGTTATTAAATATTAATTTTTGATAATATTAGTTATTAAATAGTAAATTTTTAATATTAGTTATTAAATATTAATTTTCATATTCATTATTTAATATTAATTTGTTAATGTTGGTTATTAAATATTAAATTTTGCTAATATTTGTTATTAAATATTAATTTTATATTAACCATTAAATATGAATTTTTTGCTAATATCTCTGGTTGTGAGTGGGGGGGACCCTCCAATTCCCCAAAATCTCCCAAATTTGGGTGAAAAAAGGAGAATTTTGGGCCCAGCAGCTGCAGGGATCCAAACATTTGGAAATTTTGATTTTGGGAGGAATTTGGCACTTACGGAGGCTGGAGTCGCGCTCGGCTGCAGGAGGAGAGAAAATCACCAAAAATCAGCGTTTTGGGCTCATTTTTCACCTTGGACAAAACCCAAAAATCTCCAAGAATTTCCGCTCATTTCCCTCATTCTGAATTTTCTTTCCAACAAAGATTTCCAAACTTCCTGTGATTTTCATTTGTTTTTCTTCCCTCGGAAATGAAATTTCTCGCTCTGCCTTGACTTTTATTCACAATTTCCTTGAGGAATTATTTCGAATTTCCCTGAATTTTCCATTCCCAACATCCCCAATTTATTGGATTTTTAATTTTTTAAATTTTATTTCTAAATAAATTGCGTTTCTAACCTCGTTAAACCATGGCGCTAATTAACGAAAAAGCCACAAACCACCCCAGAAAAACTAAATTAATTTAAATTAAATTAAATGAAATTAATTCAATTAATTCAATTGAATTAAAGCTGTCCATACCCAGCAGCGCCGTGAGCCTTCCTGGGAGGGAAAAAAAAGATAAATTCACAAAAATGACCCAAAAATGAGGAATTTTAGCCCAAAATCGTCACAGGAGGAGGAAAACGAGGAACTCACGGATTTCAGCGGCGAGTTTGGCTGGGGAGGAAAAAAAGAGAAATTTGTGTTATTTGGGATTTTTCTCCGCGGGAAATGCACAAATTTGGGCTGAAATTTGGGGAGAAATGGAAAAATTTCGCATTTTTCACCAGGGTGGGATCAAGGAGAATTAATCTGACCCAAAATGAGAGAATTTCACCCCAAAATGAGTGAATTTTGCCCCAAAATTAGTGAATTTTGTCCCAAAATTAGTGAATTTCACCCAAAATTAATGTATTTCATCCCAAAATGAGGAATTTCACCCCAAAATGAGTGAATTTTACCCCCAAATGAGTGAATTTCACCCCAAAATGAGTGAATTTCACCCCAAAACGAGTGAATTTTACCCCCAAATGAGTGAATTTTACCCCAAAATTAGTGAATTTCACCCAAAATTCTCAGAAATAAAAGCACTCACTGATTTTTCGGTCGCGTTCCTCTGAGAAAAAGAGGAGGAAAGAGGAAAAAAAATCAGAAAAAATGAGAATTTTTAAATAATTTCTTCGTTTCTGCGTCGGTTCCGTCGCAGTCCCAAAATGAGGAAATTTCACCCCAAAAAAATTCCTTTAAATTTAGGATTTTCGTTAAAATTATCCGGGGGGGGGGTTGGACTCACTGAGTTTGGCGTTGGATTCGCCTAAAAAAATAAAATAAATATTAGAAAAAATCAAAATTTGCCTGAAAACCCAGGAATTGATAAATAAAATAAAATAAAATAAAATAAAATAAAATAAAATAAAATAAAATTAGATTAAATTAAATTAAACGTGGATATTCCAGGACGAGCTCAGCTCCACCAAGGCCCAGAATGTCAAAACACAGAATTTGGGTGAGAAAATTCGGGAAAATCTGGGAAAATCTGGGAAAATTTGGGAAAATTTGGGAAAATCTGCCCAAAAGCCCTCAGGCACCCAAGGTTAGGATTTTGGGGCCAAAAGAGCCAGAATTGGGCACTTGATTCTCAAAAAAAAATTCAATTTTCACTCACCTGGCTCCATCATGGGATCAGCTCCGGGAGCTCCTCCGTTCTGGGGGAAAAAAGGAAAATTTTGGGTCAGGAAATGTTTTTTGGAAAATGTGAGAATTTCGGGAATATTCCACCCTGGGGAGTGAGGGAGGAAGGAAATTTTTCTGTTTTTCTGTGATTTTCCATTTTTCAGGATGGGAACTTCCCATTCTGCCATTTCCCTTCCCAAAATGGAGAATGAAAATGCAATTTTTGTGCCCAAAATGGAGAATGAAAATGCAATTTTTGTGCCCAAAATGGAGAATGAAAATGCAATTTTTGTGTCATTTTTGTGCTCATGATCCCTGAACTTCCCGGGAAGGGAAATCTGGGAATTTCCATCAGGGAAATTCTGGGAAAAAACCAGGAATTTAGGGGAAAAAACAAGAATTTAAGGAAAAAAAGAGAGTTCCATCAACATAAATCAGGGAAATTCTGGGAAAAAACCCAAGAATTTAGGGAAAAACAGAGTGAGGGATGTGGCACCAGCTCCTCCCACGTGGAATTATTAATTAATTAACAACTAATTATGAATTAGGGAATCAACAGGATCCGTTCTTTTACCCCTTCCCCTATTTTTCGGGTTTTTCGGGCCATAAAACAGAGATAATAAATAGAATTTTGGAGGCACCCAAGGCCTTTCGCTGCCAGGCCCAGATGGAGTTCCCCTCACATTTCTCCGAAATTCCAATTTCTGGGAAGGATCTGTCCCAAAATTCACCTTTTAGGAGCCCCGGGAACGCGGAAAGGACTCACCTTTTATTTTTTTTGTGTGTGTTTTTGGGCTGTTTCGGGCAGGTTTCGGGCTGGTTTGAGGTTTTTGGGTCCCGGAGCCTGCGGAGGAGCCGCGACAGCTGAGCTGAGCTGGCCCCGATCCCAACCCTAAATTTAGCTGAGGAGGATCCCGAAATGGCCACGGAGGGAAAGTTAATAAAAAAAATAATCTGAGGAGGGAGCGGGGGCAGGGCCAGCCCAGGCCGCGGCCAGGCCGCGCCACACCGGGGGGGACACACCGGGGGGGACACACCGGGGGGGACACAGCGGGGGGGACACACCGGGACCCTCTGGGGACACACCGGGACCCTCTAGGGACACACCGGGACCCTCTGGGGGCACACCGGGGGGGACACACCGGGACCCTCTGGGGACACACCGGGAGCCTCTGGGGACACACCGGGACCCTCTGGGGACACACCGGGAGCCTCTGGGGACACACCGGGGGGGACACACCGGGACCCTCTGGGGACACACCGGGACCCTCTGGGGACACACCGGGAGCCTCTGGGACACACCGGGACCCTCTGGGACCCTCTGGGGCACACCGGGACCCTCTGGGGACACACCGGGACCCTCTGGGGACACACCGGGACCCTCTGGGACCCTCTGGGGACACACCGGGACCCTCTGGGGACACACCGGGAGCCTCTGGGGACACACCGGGACCCTCTGGGGACACACCGGGACCCTCTGGGGCACACCGGGACCCTCTGGGGACACACCGGGACCCTCTGGGGACACACCGGGACCCTCTGGGGACACACCGGGAGCCTCTGGGGACACACCGGGAGCCTCTGGGGGCACACTGGGACCCTCTGGGGACACACCGGGGGGGACACACCGGGACCCTCTGGGGACACACCGGGACCCTCTGGGGACACACCGGGATCTTTTGTGTGACATTGGACTAATCCGGGCATTTGTGGGGATGATTTGTGGGGGAAATACTGGAATTCTCCTCACCAAATCCCCACAGCTTTCCGTACACCACTGGGCGCCGCCATCTTGCCATGGGCGCCGCCATCTTGCCCAGGGCGCCGCCATGCTGCCGTACGGAAGGATGTGAGTTCGGGTTCCGCCGGAAGCGGCTCCGCCTCTCTCTGCCCGCGCCGGCCTGAGGGGACGGAGGGCTCCGGGCCGAGGCCGCCGCTCATCCGCCGCTCATCCGCCGCCATCCCGCCGCCCCCGCCGCCCCCGCCGCCGCCATGACGGAGCAGATGACCCTGCGCGGGACCCTGAAGGGCCACAACGGCTGGGTGACGCAGATCGCCACCACCCCGCAGTTCCCCGACATGATCCTGTCCGCCTCGCGCGGTGCGCGCCCGGGAGAGACCACCGGGAGGGCCGGGGGGGGGAGTGGGGGAGAGACCACCGGGGAAATTGGGGAGGGGAGACCACCGGGGAAATTGGGGAGGGGGAGACCACCGGGGAAATTGGGGAGGGGAGACCACCGGGGAAATTGGGGAGGGGAGACCACCGGGGAAATTGGGGAGGGGAGACCACCGGGGAAATTGGGGAGGGGGATCTGGAGGAACCCAGAGGGGGAAATTGCGGAGGGGTCTGGGTGATTTAGAGGGGGTCCGGAAGGGTCCATGAAGGGTTCTGGGGGGGTCAGGATGACTCCATTCACAGAACTGGGGAGGTTCCCCCTCATAACCCAGTCTGGGGGGCTAGGAGCCCCCAAAGTTTGGCTGGAGGGGTCTGGGGGAGCCCACAGGGGTCCTGGGGGGATCCGGGGGGGGTCAGGATGACTCCATTGACAGAACTGGGGGGGTTCCCCCTCATAACCCAATCTGGGGGGGTCAGGAGCCCCCAAAATTTGGCTGGAGGGGTCTGGGGCAGCAGGCACAGAACGAGGATGAGGAAGAAGCAGCAGAATCTCCTCATGAATTCCCTGTGATTTATCATTTTTGGACTCTCCCCGTTCCTGGGCTGGCCGGGGGTCCCTCAGGTGACCCCCCCATGTGTCCCCACCCCAGACAAAACCATCATCATGTGGAAGCTGACGCGTGACGAGACCAACTACGGCATCCCCCAGCGCGCGCTGCGCGGCCACTCGCACTTCGTCAGCGACGTCGTCATCTCCTCGGACGGGCAGTTCGCGCTCTCGGGCTCCTGGGACGGCACCCTGCGCCTCTGGGACCTCACCACGTCGGTTTGGGGGGCTCGGGGGTCCTGGGGGGTCCTGGGTGGGCCTGGGGGGGTCATTGGGGAATGACCCTGGGGGTCTGGGATAGCTCCGTGCGCCTCTGGGACCTCACCACGTCAGTTTGGGGGGCTCGGGGGTCCTGGGGGGGCTTTGGGGGTCACTGGGGGATGTTTGGGGTGGCCCTGGGGGTCTGGGGTCTCATCACGTGAGTTTGAAGAGTCTGCAGGAAAGTTTGGGAGCTCTGGGAGCTCCAAATCCTTCAATGCTGCAGCTCTGGGACCTCACCACGTCAGTCCGGGGGGCTCGGGGGTCCTGGGGGGGTCACTGGGGGGTGTTTAGGGTGGTCCTGGGGGTCTGGGACAGCTCCCTTCAGCTCTGGGGTCTCACCGTGTGAATTTAAAGAGTTTGCAGGAGCTCTGGGAGCTCCAAATCCTTCAATCCTGCAGCTCTGGGACCTCACCACGTCAGTTTGGGGGGCTCGGGGGTCCTGGGGGGGCCTTGGGGGTCACTGGGGAATGTTTAGGGTGGCCCTGGGGGCCTGGGGTCTCACCACGTGAGTTTGAAGAGTCAGCAGGAAAGTTTGGGAGCTCTGGGAGCTCCAAATCCTTCAATGCTGCAGCTCTGGGACCTCACCACGGCAGTCTTGGGGGTCCTGGGGGGGTCACTGGGGGATGTTCAGGGGGGTCTGGGATCTGAGCAGGGCCAGGTCCTCGCAGAATTTGGTTAAATTCAGGATTTTTGGGTGTTTGGCTGCTCCCCATCCCTCTCCCGATGATTACAGCTGACATTGTGCCGATCCCGCGGGGTCTGAGGACAAGTCCTGCAATGATGATGGGAGAGACGTGGGGGAGCAGCCCCGGGGGGGTCAGGCAGGATTTTGGGCTGATTTTGGGTGATTTGGGGGCAGCATTTCTGGGGTTACAGCTGGAAAAGGCTCGGAATTTGCAAAACCAAACTGCTTCCAATCCCAAAATCCTCCCTGAAATCACTCCGATCCTCTTCCCAGTCATTGAGCGAGCTACTCCATGGTTTGTTTTCCCTAATTCCTAGATATTTTTCCTCATTTATGGATTTTCCCCCAAACCCTTGGCTGTCCTTCTCGATTTCTGGGTTTTTCTTGTTGGGAACACTGACATTTCTGGGTTTTTCCCCCGGGAACACTGACATTTCTGGGTTTTTCTTGTTGGGAACACTGACATTTCTGGGTTTTTCCCCCGGGAACACTGACATTTCTGGGTTTTTCCCCCGGGAACACTGACATTTCTGGGTTTTTCCCCTGGGAACACTGACATTTTTGGGTTTTTTCCCCCATTCCCGCAGCGGGACCACCACGCGGCGCTTCGTGGGCCACACCAAGGACGTGCTGAGCGTGGCCTTCTCGTCAGACAATCGCCAGATCGTCTCGGGCTCCCGCGACAAGACCATCAAGCTCTGGAACACGCTGGGGGTCTGCAAGTACACGGTGCAGGTGAGAGGGGGGCTGGGGGGAGCCGGGGGGGGCTGGGGGCAGTTCTGGGGGGTTTGGGGTCAGTCCCAGTGGGGTTGGGGTCAGTCCTGTTGGGTTTGGGGTCACTCCTGGTGGGTTTGGGGTTACTCCTGGTGGGTTTGGGGTCAGTCCTGTTGGGTTTGGGGTCACTCCTGTTGGGTTTGAGGTCAGTCGTGTCAAGTTTGGGGTCAGTCCTGTCAGGTTTGGGGTCACTCCTGGTGGGTTTGGGGTCACTCCTGGTGGGTTTTGGGTCAGTCCTGTTGGGTTTGGGGTCACTCCTGTTGGGTTTGGGGTCACTCCTGGTGGGTTTGGGGTTACTCCTGTTGGGTTTGGGGTCAGTCCTGGTGGGTTTGGGGTTACTCCTGTTGGGTTTGGGGTCAGTCCTGGTGGCTTTGGGGTCAGTCCCATTGGCTTTGGGGTCACTCCTGTTGGGTTTGGGGTGAATCCTCTTGGGTTTGGGGTCACTCCTGTTGGGTTTGGGGTCAGTCCTGTCAGGTTTGGGGTCACTCCTGTTGGGTTTGGGGTCATTCCTGTTGGGTTTGGGGTCACTCCCGGCAGCTCGGGCTCCATCCCGGTGGGTCTGAGCTCCATCCCGGTGGGTTTGGGGTCACTCCTGTTGGGTTTGGGGTCACTCCTGTTGAGTTTGGGGTCACTCCCATCAGCTCGGGCTCCATCCCGGTGGGTTTGGGGTCCATCCCGGTGGGTTTGGGGTCAGTCCTGTTGGGTCTGGGGTCCATCCCGGTGGGTTTGGGGTCAGTCCCGTTGGGTTTGGGGTCAGTCCCGTTGGGTTTGGGGTCAGTCCCGTTGCCGGTGGGGTCCCGGGTGGTCTCTGCCCCCGCCCCACCGTCACTGTCACCGTCCCCGCAGGACGAGAGCCACTCGGAGTGGGTGTCGTGCGTGCGCTTCTCGCCCAACAGCAGCAACCCCATCATCGTGTCCTGCGGCTGGGACAAGCTGGTCAAGGTGGGCTCGGGGGCGACCCCGGGGGCTTCACCCCAGAATTCCTGGGGTTTGGCTCCTCTCATCCTCCTCCTCCTCCTCCTCCCCCCGCCCAGGTGTGGAACTTGGCCAACTGCAAGCTGAAGACGAACCACATCGGCCACACGGGCTACCTGAACACTGTCACCGTGTCCCCCGACGGCTCCCTCTGCGCCTCCGGGGGCAAGGTGGGGCTGGGGACACCCCGGGGACACCCTGGGGACACTCTGGGGACACCCTGGGGGCACCCTGGGGACACATCCTGGCCCCAGTTCCTGTTCTGGAGCTCCTCGAGACAATTCCGGAGCTCCGTGGCTCCATTGGGGAGCTTTCCCGCTGTCCCCCCGGCCCTGCTGACCTCGGTGTCCCCGCTGTCCCCAGGACGGGCAGGCCATGCTGTGGGACCTGAACGAGGGCAAGCACCTGTACACGCTGGACGGCGGCGACGTCATCAACGCGCTGTGCTTCAGCCCCAACCGCTACTGGCTGTGCGCCGCCACCGGGCCCAGCATCAAGATCTGGGTACGAGGGGGGAGACCCCCGGGGTGGGGCAGGACCCCCACCGGGAATGGGGCAGGACCCCCGGGAGCGACCCCCGGGATGGGGCAGGACCCCCGGGAACGACCCCCGGGATGGGGCAGGACCCCTGGGAATGAGGCAGGACCCCCGGGATTGGGGCAGGACCCCCGGGATTGGGGCAGGACCATCTAGGAATGGGGCAGGACCCCTAGGATTGGGGCAGGACCCCTGGGAATGGGGCAGGACCCCCGGGAACGACCCCCGGAATGGGGCAGGACCCCCGGGAATGGGGCAGGACCCCCGGGATTGGGGCAGGACCCCCAGGATTGGGGCAGGACCCCCGGGAATGGGGCAGGACCCCCCGAGCTGTGATGAAACACTGAGATGCCTCCGACCACTCTGTGGGGAAACCCAGAGGCTGTTTCTGAGCCGGGCCCGGGGTCGGGGGGGATCAGGTGGGATCAGGTGGGATCTGGGTGGGATCGGGTGGGATCAGGTCATTGCTCACCTGTCGGGTCCCGCAGGACCTGGAAGGGAAGATCATCGTGGACGAGCTGAAGCAGGAGGTGATCAGCACCAGCAGCAAAGCAGAGCCACCACAGTGCACGTCCCTGGCCTGGTCAGCCGACGGACAGGTGAGACTCACCTGGGGACCTCACCTGGGGACCCTCCTCACCTGGGGACCTTCACCTGGGGACCTCACCTGGGCACCCTCACCTGGGGACCCTCCTCACCTGGGGACTCTCCTCACCTGGGGACCTCACCTGGGCATCCTCACCTGGGGACCCTCCTCACCTGGGAATGAGGGGGTTTGGGGACCCTGGGGACCCTCACCTGGGGACCTCACCTGGGGACGAGGGGCGTTTGGGCTCCCTCACCTGGGGATGAGGCTCTGGGAGCTCTGCCCTGCCCTGCCCTGCCCTGGGGGTTTGGGATTTGGGGGTTTGGGATTTGGGGGTTTGGGATTTGGGGGTTTGGGCACCTGGAGCCACCTGAGGGTCCCTCCTGCCCTCCCTCACCTGGGGGGGCTGGGGGTGTCACCTGGGTGACCTCGGCGTGACCTCTGTCCTTGTCCCCAGACGCTGTTCGCCGGCTACACCGACAACCTGGTGCGGGTGTGGCAGGTGACCATCGGCACCCGCTGAGCCCAAATCCTGCGCTTTTGGTAAAAAAACGACCAATAAACGGCGATTTGTGGAGCCGCGGGCGTCGTGTGTCACCTGCTGGGCTCAGAAATAAACAAAATTGGGAATTTGGGGCCAAAACCGCGGGAAGGAGGGAAACGCCGCTGACGTCATCGGGGTGGGAATTGGGGATGTTCCTCACTCTCCTGTGCTGAAAAAACCTTAAATTCTGAAAAAAATCCCAAAAAAGGTAAATTGAGACATGAACCTCTCCAGGCTCTGAGTTTCCCACGTGGCAGCTCCAGTGTGGCCAAAGTGACATTTTTTACCAATTTGGAGGTTTTTTTGGTGCCTTTTCCTGGCTGTTGGATGCTTTTCTGGAAGGGATCTGGACTAATTAATTCCCTGATTAATTAATGAGGATCAGGCCAGGGTTGAGGAGCTGGGATTGGACCCACCCTTGGTTTTGGTGATTTCAGGGGGACCCAACCCCATTTTTGGGGTAATTCACCCCAAACTCATCCTGGAAGAAATGACTTCCCAGGATCCAACGACGCGGAGCCTTGGATACAACTTCATCTTTATTCTTTTATTATTGACATTTCATAAAACTAAATCTCCATTTAATTCTCATTTTTAGCCAAAAATATCCCGAATGAGCTCTGTAACGCCAACAGGAAATTCCCAAATCCACCAAAATCCAGGGAAAGGTGTGAGGGGGAGGGGCAGGGGGCGGAGCTCCCGAGGGGGACAGGCTGGAAATAAAAAGGAGGAAAATAAATATTCCCAACTCGAGAGCTCCGGAGCTGCGGGGGGGAAGCCCCGGCCCCGTAAAGTGCCAGAGGGGAGAGGAAAATCCAGGATTTTCCCCCAAAAAAATGGCAGGGGAGGGGGGGGACAGGGGAACAGCAAGGGAAGAACAGGAAAGTCAGGGCTGGGGGGCTCAGGGGAATCCCAAAAAATCCAGGCACTGAGAAATGCGGATTTTGGGAAAGGAGGGAGTTGGAAATCTGGGAGGATTTGGCCCCAGAGGGGTTCGGGAAGAGCCCAAAACTCAACTGGGAGGAGACAGAGAGGGCAGGAAAGCTCCCAGCACCAGGAACCGAACTGGGAACCAGAGCTGAGGGGAATCACCCCAATTCCAGCCAAAATCAGAACTGAACTGGGAACCAGAGCCGAGGGGAATCATCCCAAATTCAACCCAAAATTGGAACTGAACTGGGAACCAGAGCCGGGGGAATCATCCCAAATTCAACCCAAACTGGAACCGAACTGGGAACCAGATCCAGGGGAATCATCCCAAATTCAACCCAAAATTGGAACTGAACTGGGAACCAGAGCCGGGGGGAATCATCCCAAATTCAACCCAAACTGGAACCGAACTGGGAACCAGAGCCAAGGGGAATCATCCCAAATTCAACCCAAAATCAGAACTGAACTGGGAACCAGAGCCGAGGGGAATCATCTCAATCCAACCCAAAATCTGTTCCAGAGGGGCGGAACTGCCCCATTCCAACCCAAAATTGGCTCCAAACTGGGAGCCAGATCTGAGGGGAATCATCTCAATTCCAACCAAAATCAGCTCCAAAGGGGAGGAACTGCCCCATTCCAACCCAAAATCGGCTCCAAAGAGGTGAATTCTTCCCCAATTCAACCAAAACCAGAACCGAACTGGGAACCAGAGCCGAGGGGAATCATCCCAATTCCAACCAAAATCGGCTCCAAACTGCCCCGTTCCAACCCAAAACTGGCTCCAAAGAGGTGAATTCTGCCCCACTTCAACCCAAAATCGGCTCCAAAGGAGTGGAACTGCCCCATTCAACCCAAAAGGGGCAGATCCTGCCCAATTCCAACCCAAAATCAGCTCCAAAGGGGCGGATTCTGCCCCATTCCAACCCAAACCAAGTTCCAAGGCAGATCCTGCCCCATTCCAGCCCAAACCCAATCGGAAGGGTGTGGATCCTGCCCCATCCCGACCCCGACCCAGTTCGAAGATGCTGCATTCCGCCCCATTCCAGCCCAAAATCGGTTCCGAAAGGGCAGATCCTGCCCCATCCCTACCCAAACCCAGTTCCGAGGTGGATCCTGCCCCATCTCGACCCCGACCCCACTCCCGAGGGTTCTCCCCATCCGCCCCGAGCTGAGCCAGCTCCGCGCGGCGACGGCGCCGAGTCCTGGAGCAGCAGCAGCAGGAGGAGGAGGAGGAGGAGGAGGAGGAGGAGGAGGAGGAAGAATCCGATGAGCGAAGCAGGTGCGAGAAGCCGAGAGCGCAGCCCGCGGGGGCAGCCCGGGCCCGTCAGGTGCAGATCTTGATGCGAGTGCCCTTGGCCAGGATGCGGAAGAAGGGGAAGACGCGCTCGCGGCAGCAGATGTGGAAGGTGTGGATGTGGCTCATGCTCTCGGCGTTGTAGAAGCACAGCTGGCCCCGCTCGTAGTCCAGGTAGACCCCGAAACGCCGCGGCTGCTCGCCGGGCGCCAGCGCCGTCTGCTCCGTGGCCGTCAGCGCCTGGTACTTCTTGCCGCTGGTGCCCACGGCCCAGATCTCGCGCTTGGGCGGCGGCGAGGAGCCCCCGGACGCCGCCTTGGGCCGGTGCCGCGCGGTCTCGCGGGCGGCGCCCACGGCCCAGCCGCGCCGCCCGCCCACCTCCACCTCCCAGTAGTGGCGGCCGGCGCTGAAGCCCGGCGCTCCCAGCACGCACAGGTCGCCGTCCGAGCGCCGCGCGCCGCCCGCGGGCTCCTGGCGCCGCTCGGACAGCCGGACGCTGCGCCGGTCCAGCGACAGGCTGAGGCGCGGGTGCGCCGTGGAGGGGTCCAGGGTGACGTCGGCTGCGGGGGTGGGGAGGGGTTAGGGGGGATTCGGGGGCTGGGGCGGGAGGAGAGGGGTTTTGGAGGGGGAGGTGTGGCACGCGGGGTTGGGAGCAGCGATTTCCAGCCCTTGAGCGCCCAATTGCCACTCCTTCGAGCCCCAATTTCCATCCCTTTCACCCCAAATTTCCACCCCTTTCACCCCAAATTTCCAACCCTTTCACCCCAAATTTCCACTCCTTCGAGCCCCAACTTCCATCCCTTTAACCCCAAATTTCCAGCCCTTGAACTCCAAATTTCCAGCCCTTGAACTCCAAATTTCCATCCCTTTCACCCCAAATTTCCACTCGTTCAACTTCCAAATTTTCACACCTTTAACCCCCGATTTTCACCCCTTTAACCCCAAATTTCCCACCTTTTAATCCCAATTCTCACCTCTTCGACCCTCAATTCCCATCCCTTTCACCCCAAATTTCCAACCCTTGAACTCCGAATTTCCAACCCTTGAACTTCGAATTTCCAGCCCTTGAACTCCAAATTTCCAGCCCTTGAGCACCGAATTTCCACTCCTTCGAGCCCCAATTTCCATCCCTTTAACCCCAAATTTCCAACTTTTTCACCCCAAATTTCCAACCCTTTCACCCCAAATTTCCAGCCCTTGAGCACCGAATTTCCAACCCTTGAACTCCAAATTTCCACTCCTCCAACTCCCAAATTTCCACCCCTTTAACCCCCAACTCCCATTCCCTTCACCCCCCCGATTTTCACTCCTTTAACCCCAAATTTTCACTCCTTTAACCCCAAATTTCGCCCCTCTCTCCCCCCCCACCTTGGGGCACTTTGCTGAAGACTTTCTCCATCTTCCTCATCACCACGTCCTGCAGGAAGCAATTCCGGAACTTCTTCCCCACGTCCACCGGCACCATCTCGGGCTCCTGGAACTTGATGTTCTCACACCTGGAACGGGAAAAAAAAAAGGAGAAAAAATTGGGATTCAGCTGTTTGGGGACCTGAGGTGTCTCCCCAGCCTTCCTCCTCTGCCAAATATCCCAAATCACCAAAAATCCCAAAATTCCTGTCTGCCTCCCATCCTAAATCACAAAAAAATCCCAAATCACCAAATATCCTAAATCACCAAATATCCCAAATCACCCAAAATCCCAAAATCACTAAATATCCCAAAACACCCAAAAAATCCCAAAACTCCTGTCCGTCTCCCACGCAGGTTCAGCCAGGAATGACTCACCTGATGAAGGTGCCTTTGATGTCCTGGGAGGAGGCAGCAGGTGTGAAACGGGGAGGAAAAAAGAGATGAAAAGAGGAAAAAAGAGGAAAAAAAGGGAAAAAAGAGGAAAAAAGAGGGAAAAAAGAGGGAAAAAAGAAGAAAAAAAGAAGAAAAAAGAGGAAAACGTTAATGAGGATTTGGATTGTTCCCGCGGATTTCCGGTGAGGGAAAGCCCCGGAGTCCAGGGGGATGCAATAACAAACCCCAATCCCAATTTTTCTATTTTCCCCCAAAGCACAGGGGCTGCTGGAGCCCATCCCACCCCCAATCCCAGTTTCCCATCCCACCCCCAATCCCAGTTTCCCATCCCACCCCCAATCCCAGTTTCCCCAATCCCAGTCTCCCCCAGCCCCATTTCCCCAGTCCCAGTTCCCCCAATCCCAGTTCCCCCAATCCCAGTTCCCCCAATCCCAGTTTCCCCAATCGCAGTCTCCCCCAGCCCCATTTCCCCCAATCCCAGCCCCACCTTGAGCAGCTGCAGCCCATCCCACCCCCAATCCCAGTTCCCCCAGCCCCAGTTTCCCCAGTTCCTGCCCACCTTGAGCAGCTGCAGCCCGTCCTGCCGGCCCGCGGCCTCGGCGTCGGCGATGAGGCGCCGCAGGGCCGAGCTGCGCTCCTCCAGCGCGCCGAGGTTGCGGCGCTGCCGCGCCAGCAGCGCCTCGTGCCGCTCCTGCAGCTGCCGCAGCAGCAGCACCTGCTCGCCCGCCAGGAAGCGGTGCAGCACCTCGAAATCGGCCTCCAGCTCCTGCATCTCCACCTGCATCTGCTCCTGCGGGGAACGCGGGGAAAGGCTGGGAACGGCGGAGAACGATCCCGGAACGATCCCGGAACGATCCCGGAGCGCCGGGAGAACGATCCCGAAACGATCCCGGAACGATCCCGGAGCGCCGGGAGAACGATCCCAGAACGGCGGAGAACGATCCCGGAACGATCCCGGGAGAACGATCCCAGAGCACCAGGAGAACGATCCCGGAACGGCGGGAGAACGATCCTGGAACGATCCCGGGAGAACGATCCCAGAGCGCCAGGAGAACGATCCCGGAACGGCGGGAGAATGATCCCGGAACGGTGGGAGAATGATCCCGGAACGATCCCGGAACAATCCCGGAATGGCGGGAGAACGATCCCGGAACGGTGGGAGAACGATCCCGGAACGGTGGGAGAACGATCCCGGAACGGCGGGAGAACAATCCCGGAACGATCCCGGAGCGCCGGGAGAACGATCCCCGAACGGCAGGAGAATGATCCCGGAACACCCCGGGAGAACGACCCCGGAACGATCCCGGAGTGCCGGGAGAACGATCCCCGAACACCAGGAGAACAATCCCGGAACGGCAGGAGAACGATCCCGGAACGATCCCGGAGTGCCGGGAGAACGATCCCGGAACGATCCCGGAACGATCCCGGAGTGCCGGGAGAACGATCCCGGAACGATCCCGGAACGGTGGGAGAACGATCCCGGAATGATCCCGGAGTGCCGGGAGAACGATCTCGGAACGGCAGGAGAACGATCCCGGAATGATCCCAGAACGGTGGGAGAACGATCCCGGAACACCCCGGGAGAATGATCCCGGAACGATCCCGGAACGGCGGGAGAACAATCCCCGAACGCCCCGGGAGCCGGGGAAGGAAAATGGGGAAACCAAGGGAAGTTTTAGGGATTTTCTGTCAGAAATGGGGCGGCTCCCGGGGAATTCCCTCCTGGATAAAGTGGATTTTTAGAGCATTAAAGGGACAGGGAGCGTGGGAATGGAATTCCAGTGAATTCGTGTTTAGTTGGAGATTTATTCGGTCAGATCGGAGTTCTGTTTGAAGAACAAAGAGAACTATTTCTATAGAACTATTTCAAGAGGAAATAGAACTCCCTTCTATCCAAGCAGAGGTTTTTCGGATATTTTATTGGAGTTCTGCTGCACCTCACTGAGATTTGCTGGAGTTTTATTCCATCGAATTGGAATTTTATTCCTTCAAACTGGAATTTTATTCCTTCAAACTTGGGTTTGATGGAGATTTTTTTTAATCCTCCAACAACCATCCCTGGGGCTGAGGAAACAAACAGGACCTTGGTGTCCCAGGACTGAGTGTTTTTGGGGCAGGAAATTTGGGAAGTGAGAAAATTGGGAAAAGGGCTCAGGATGGGGCTGTGCTCACCCTCAGCACCGAGATTTTCTCCTCCTCGCTCGATTTCTGCTTCAGCACCGCGTCCAGCTGCTTCCGCAGCGGCTCCAGGTGGCTCTGGAGTTTGTTCTGAGGGACGGGGACGGAGCTCAGGCACCCCAAATCTGGGGATTGGTCCCACAAATCCTCCCCGTGCTCCTTCCCTCCCCAGCACCACATCCAGGCTGGGGACAAAGCCTCCCGACCCAATTCAGGACCCTCAGATATCCCAAATGCATCCCAAATCCATCCCCAATCCATCCCAAATCCACCCCAAATCCACCCCAAACCCACCCCAAATCCACCCCAAACCCACCCCAAACCCACCCCAAACCCACGCCAAATCCATCCCAAACCCACCCCAAATTCACCCCAAACCCATCCCCAATCCATCCCAAACCCATCCCAAATCCATCCTCAACCCATCCCAAATCCATCCTCAATCCATCCCCAATCCATCCCAAACCCATCCCAACCCCACCCCAAATCCACCCCAAATCCATCCCCAATCCATCCCCAATCCACCCCAAATCCACCCCAAACCCATCCCAAATCCATCCCAAATCCATCCTTTTCCTGCCTCCTGGAGCACTTGCACTGTCCTTCCCCCAAAAAAGGGAAAAGGCTGTTCTCACCCCAAACTGGGCTGTCCCACCCCCCAAATTCCCTTTTTTCTCCTTTCCCAGTCACTGAACTGGCCTGGCCAGACCCTCCCAGTGCTGCCCCTGGGACCCTCCACGTCCCACGGAATTCCTTGTGTCCCCAACGCCCCAGAAACCCCAAAAGCCCAAAACCCCAAACTCCCCAGGAACCCCAAACTCCCCCAAACACACCCCAGGAACCCCAAGCTCCCCAAACACACCATGAACCCCAAACACCCCAGAAATCCCAAACACACCCCAAATACCCCAAAACCCCCAAACGTCCCAGGAACCCCAAACTCCCCAAACACCCCAAACACACCCCAGAAACCCAAACTCCCCAGAAACCCCAAACACTCCAAACATCCCAAACACACCCCAAAGCTCCCGAAGGACCCCACCTTGCAGTCCTGCACCACCTCGTCCAGCGGCACCACGCTGTGGTGCTTGTGCCCGCGCGCCTCGCGGCACACCACGCAGATCGCCGCCTCGTCCACCTCGCAGAAGAGCTTCAGCGGCTCCTGGTGCTTCTCGCAGAGCTCGGCGGGGCCCGCGGGCAGGGCGGCGGGGCCGGGCCCGGGCCCCGCGGGGCGCTGCGGGCGCGGGTGCAGCTGGCGGATGATCTGCACCATGTTGGCGAGCTGCAGGTTGGGGCGGAAGCTGCGCTGCAGGAAGGTCTTGCGGCACTGCGGGCAGGTGAACACCGCGGGGCGCCGCGGGGCCGCGGGGGGAGCCTGCTCTTCCTCCTCCTCCTCCTCCTCCTCCGCCTCCTCCTCCTCCTCCACGTCCTCCTCCATCACGTCCTCGTCATAGTCCTCGTCGCCGAAGTACAGAGCTCCCTGCGCGCTGCCTGCCCACGCCGAGCCTTCCTCCTCCTCCTCCTCCTCCTCCTCGTCCTCCGCGGGGTCTTCCCAGAGCTCGCCTTCCTCCTCCTCCTCCTCCTCCCACATGTCGTCGTCTTCCTCCTCGTCCACGCCGCCCTCATCCTCCTCCTGCTCCACGTCCAGCTCGTCTTCCTCCAGCTCGTCCTCCTCCTCCTCCTCCTCGAGCTCGGAGCCTCCCTCGGAGCCGCCCGGGGGCTGCTCGGCGCCGCCGCGGGCCCAGAGCCGCGAGATGCAGCCGCGGCAGAAGTTGTGGCCGCAGCCGATGGACACGGGGTCGGCGAAGTAGTCGAGGCAGATGGCGCAGATCGCCTCCTCCTGCAGCGTCTCCACCGGGTCGGGCCGCGAGCCGCCCAGCGCCGCCATGCCGAGGGCCGAGGCTTTCCTCCCGCCGCTCCTCCTCCTCCTCCGCCTCGTCCCCCGCGCCCCCCGGCCCGGCCCCGCCGCGCCCCGCGCCCCCCGGGCCTCGCCGCGCCCTCGCTCCCTTCCCTCCACGCCGCTCCCCAACCCGATCTGGGTGCCGCCCCCGCCGGGGCACAGCCCCCCGAGCTCGGCGAGGCTCCGGTGGAGTCCTCACCCGCGCCGCCGCCCCCCCGGGCCCGCCGGGCTGGGCCCCTCTAGGCCGCACCGGGCCTGGCCGCTCCCCGCGCCGCGCCCGCGCCGCCCGTGCTGGTACCCCCCCGCGCCCTCACGGCCGCGGCCGCTGCCGGAGGAGCCGCTGGGTGCCCGCCGGGTCCCGCCCGGTCCCCGCTGTGTCCCCGCTCGGTCCCCGCTCGGTCCCCGCGGCCGCGCTCGCCCGGCGGCAGCTCCGCCACCGACGGGAAACGCCGCGGCACTTCCGCCTTCCGGCGGGGGCGCGGCCCCCGTGACCGGAAGTGGCTCTGGTTGCCAAGCAACGGGGACGTGCTGCCCCTCCGCTGCCTCTCTGGGGTTTTTCTACCCGCGCGACTCGTTGGTCTTGGAGGACTGGAGGCCGCACTGGAGATGCGGGGCGGGACCTGAGGGGAGGGGGCGTGGCGTTCCGGGGCACCGCCCCCTCCCGCGTAGCTCAGTCGGCAGCGCGGGGGACTCTGAACCCCAGATCTCGAGTTCGAATCCCGCCGGGGGCTCTCCAACATTATTTTTTACCCGAAATGTCACTTTTCCGCCATTCTCCCGAGTTCCTTCCTCCGCCGCGGCCGCGGGGCCCTGGTGACCCGCGGGG